>JBAGKK010318871.1:0-19732 GCA_037177015.1 Euceroptres primus
AAGTATAATTTAATTTCATCTTAATAAAAATTAACATTAAATATACGTATTTTCCAGTGCCGGAAAAATTGGGGGTTCGGACTTCGACGAATTTCAGAGCTATTCAGCCATTTTCAAAGTCGTTTATCCAATACCCTTAAACGTTTTTAAATATATATTAAAATAATTAAGATGTTAACATTAATTAGCTGATGTAAAGAAAGAATAACTAAATAGGTATAACTATATAACTAAAAAAAGTCTTCTCATAACAACGTAGGAAAATAAAATAGTGCAATAAAATACAATAAAATTTTATAAATAATAGTAAAATCTTTTTTTTATTAAACAAAGAACTTTTACTGTAAAAAGTCATTACATTCAGAGAAAAGTTTTGTTCGATTCAAACGTTTAGTGCCCACTTTGCCATAAGGTTGCCGCCCGTTTTTAAAGATAACTTCTACAATTTTAATAAAAAAAATTCGGAGAAAATTTGACAAGCATAAATTAATTTTAAAAATTTTTTGTTTAGTTGCAAAACTTGAAAAATTGAATTTTTCATTAATGCCATTTTCTAAAAAAATTTTATATTAATTAAAGAAATTGATATCTTGAAATTATCAAAGTTTGTTCGTAAAAAAATTTAATTTTCTTTTTTTATCAGACTTTCAGTGAAAAATTGTTTGTCTCTGTGCGATACTATCACACTAAGTCTTGATTTTCTCGGAGCAGAATAATTTTTTTTTTATATATAACATTTTTTATTCTCATTCAGCATCCTTATATATGGGAAGCTAGTTTTTATTTTCGTAAAATATTGAAAATTTGATTTTCAATCAATAACCAATTCTGATTTCGGAAATTGATAATTTTTTACACCAAACTTTGTTTACCCGCATTCAGTAACTCAATATCTCGGGAGCAAGTTTTTATTTTTAAACTTCTAAGATATATTGTTTTAATTTAAAAATACTCTGTGAAAAAAGATTCTCTTTCGCTCTGCTGGGAATCAAACCCAGGTCTCCCGATTGTCGGTCGGTTGCTCTGATTTTTTTTCTCTTTTTTTGAAACAATATTTATTTAATAACGCAAATATACAGTTGAACTTACATCTGTATACGGGTAAAACATTTGTAAACTGCGGACTTATTTTATATCCTATCTATGTATACGTCCTTATTTTAGGCTCTCGTAGATATATCTAACACTTGATATTTTTTTTGTTTCGTGTTTTACATGTATGCTAATTTTTAGGTAGGAATTAGATCTGCTTTACAATATTTTTAGAATTTAAAATTACCGCTTTGGTATGAAAACTATTCTCTACATTCTTTGGCGCCTTATATCCTAAAAAGACAATTATAACTCAATATGTACATTAATAACTTCACACGCTCTAAACACTTAATTTTTACTCACTGAATAAATCATCTTGTTCTTCATCGTCGTTACGTTTTTCACTAAACTTATGTTTCGTGCGTTTTATTTTTTGGTTTCGCTTTCTATGAGATAATGAGCCCGGTATATATACTCTATGATGTGATTTTTCGCATATTGGCTGTTTAACCACCAATACCTTCCAACATCCCTTCTGTGTCTATCTTTTTTGTCACGTTACGGTAAACTCATTGAGAAACGCACTGGTAAATTTGTATTTTTACAGTCTACAAAAGGCGCGTAGTCTACTTTTTTTGTTGTTAAATGTGTGCCTTTTAATATGATGCAACTTAGGTATGTTATTTTTGTCCTGGATTAATCCTAGGCTGTCCAAATATGGAAACGCTTCGTGCGGAATTCTGCCTGTATTTCTCGTTATTTCAGGAACAAACATAATTAGGATAATATTGACCAAAAATTAGACTATTACTATAAATTACTATTAATAAATTACTATTACATAAAGTTGTTACAATGTGGTTTCTTATTAGTTTAATCATAAAATTGTCTATTCCAGGTATTTTCGCTTTGTCGTACAAATCTTTATTCGAGAAGCATCTTGTTTAATGCGATTTTGGAATTTTGTATATTTTTCTACACGCTCTCAAACAATTTCTTTCGAATGCTCTTTTCTTTTTCTTTTCTTTTTTTTTTTTGTGGGTGGAAATGCATTTAGGCACACCGAGAGGTCGGTAGTGTGGGACTCATCCGGCATGCCGGTCCTACCCACTAAAACCACCCTCCTTAGCGCCATCGCCCTTCGAAAACCACCTCTTTAAGGCCTATAGATCTGTTTGCGGTATTCTCCGTTAAGGTTTTATCATCACGAGCAGAGGCCTCGTTGTTATTCGCGTTAGCGACTCTTCCGTAATCTTTTCCTAGTGGATCCTGATCTGATGGTATTTTACTCGTTGCTACCAAATCACCGGCTCTCGAGATTTTTGTCTTGCATAGTTTTTACAATAAATTTCTCTATGCTCCTCCATTTCTCCTCGGATTGCACCATAAGAGAGACCATGTTGTCGGGCTTAACCTCTATGCCCGTTTTGGTATTCATCTTCTCCCGGTAGACCTGCTACCTTTGGCATACAAATAGCGTGTGGTATGCGTCGTCGACGGGATCTTGACAGAAGTCACATGCTTCTGATCGCCTGACCTTGAACCGCTTTAGGTACGCGTTGAAGCATTCATGTCCGGTTAGTGCCTGCTTTAGGTAAAATCCGACCTCACTGTGCCTTCTTTCTAGCCACATGTGTAGCTGTGGAATCAGTTGATGTGTCCATCTTCCTGTGCTTGCTTTCAGCCAGCGTTCCTGCCACCTTCGAATGAGTCTAGCTCTACCATATTTCCTAATTTCGGCCTTGATCTGCTTACTCTCTTCTTCTGTAGTGGACTGAGTTCTCTCCTTGCTCCAACGATATACTTTCTGCCTTTCCAAGGCCAGGAGATCTATCGGGGGTATACTTCCGACAACCAATATCGCAGTAGTGGATACTGTACGGTCGGCTGACACGACACTAATTGCTAACATTCTTCCTATGGAGTAGTTCATCGTAGCCGATGCCCACACTGGTGCTACGTATTGCTGTTTTGAGTGAAACACAGATACAAGAATTCTCCTTTTGGCTTCCCTCGGTCCTCCGACATTCGGCATTAGCCGGGAGATATTACCTCCAGTTTTCTGTGGCTTTGTTAATCGCCTTAACTACGTGATGGCGAAATTTTAACCTTTGGTCCAACTCCACTCCCAAAAGAGTGAGATGGCTCTTCAACTTTACCTCCGTTCCAGCCAGTTCAATTCTTGGTGTCCTAAAGGATCTCCTGTCCGTGATTAACACTGATTCTGTTTTATGCAAAGCCATTTCAAGGCCTTTGCCATCCAGACAGCGTTTGACTCTTCTCAGACTCTCATTGACTCTCAGTTCTAGGATATCGACGTTGTCCGCTGTACAGACGATAAGGGTATAGTCTGCGAATCCTACCAGTTTCTTATTCTTCTGGCTACTTCAGCGTTTGCTATTGTCAGATCGTTAATGGATCCTGCTCTGCCTCTTGCGAAAGTGAATTCGTGACCTGTATTGACCACAATTAGGTCACTTCTAGCCACCAGGTTGAGAGGTCCAGTTTTCTACATTGCTCACATTGAGCCAGATGGAACAACCGTACGTCAAAATTGATCTTATCAATAGCAAGTAACAAATTAGTTTAACTTTGGTGTTTAGATGTTTTGAGTGAAAAAGTCCGTGGTAATTAAAATATGCCGCTTTACCTTTTTTTCAGCAGCCTGTTTACATGCTAATTGAATCCTGATTTTTCATCCGAGTAGATACCTGAATATTTGACTACTTGCGTGTGCTCAATCGCTTCTGAATTTTCTGACGGCTTGATATAGAAATCCTTGCATACTTTACAAAAGTGTTTGTGAACCTGCTTTGTGTTTGGCCTAAAAAGGGTTGTTTCGCATTTTTTTATGTTAACTTTTAATTCTCATGTGTGGTAATAATCTAGGATTTTTCTGAATATTTCTTATAATAATTCTTTTACCCTGCCTAAGTCCCTGTGCATTACGCATAGAATAAAATCGTCTGCAAACGCTATTCCTCTTATCAAATTTGTATCATTTATTCCGAAAAGAGACAACATGTCCGCCATAAAGATGTTGAAAAGTATTGGTCTTGGACATTGTTGAGGATGGAACAAGACGAGAGTGCAGAAGATGAAAGTAATGACAAGGACTGGGTCCCTCCTGACTGGCATCTTAAAGAAGGGAGAAGAATAAAATGTCTATTATTTGCAAAAGCTTGCGATAGACTGTAGGAGATAGGAGAGATAGGAGAGAGAAAATGGGGTGGGGAGGGAGGAGAGAAAGAAAGAGAGTTTGTGGTGAACTCCAGAACCAACAGTAGAAAAATGCACAATTCAAAGCTCTTCACTTCGACGGGAGGAAGGACGAAACTAAAATACTAAAGGACACTGGTAACGGCAAAAAAAAACAACTCTCTGAAAAACGTGAAGAGCATACATCCCTCATTGTAAAGCCCGGAAGTAACTACTTAGGACATGTAGCAACAGAATCTACAGGTGCATATTCTTCAAAAGCAAGAGATGGAATAATTCATTTACGTTTGGAAGCCAGAAAATCGTTATCACATTTCGAAGCAAAAGCAAATTTTCATTCGTTGTATAAAGAAGATCAGGAAAACCAAAGGTTTGAGTTGGTCTTTTACGTGTATGTAATTTTGTGAATGTGAATATTTATTTTTATTTTAACTTACAAACATTCGAAACATCATACGTAATGATTCTGATTAATATAAAATTGTCATCAATAAGAAAAATATCGTTTAATCATGTAAAAACTCGATTTTTCTCTTTTTTCCAAATTTAATGACTATTTACGATATATAAGGATTTTTTTATAGCTGCATGCCTTCTGGAAAATAATTATAGTTGTAAGTACAAACTTTTAGAACCCTTTTTATTAATAAAAATACCGTTAAAAATAAGAAAAATATAATTTAATCAAGTAAAAATACGATTTTTCTCATTTTTTCAACATTATTGACAATTTACGACGTATAAGAATTTTTTCTTTTACCTCACAACTTTGAAACGATAATTACGGTTATAAATACGAATTTTTGGAACCTCGTTCACCATTTTAAAAAATCATTTCTAGCCAAAATAACTAAAAATTCTCTAATTTTCGTTATTTTGACCTTTATCGTGAATGCGTGAACATAAAATATTTTTTTTTATTTATAACTTTTTGTTGGAAATTCGGGTATCAAACTAAAACTTTTAGACCGCCTCTAAATTTGAAAAAAAAATTTCAATTCGCTCCGCCCTAATCCGTATGTTTGGCGTTTAGGTTTCCTATCAGGATATAACTATTTTTAGCGTCCCTTGTATTACCTGCTGCGCGGGCACTGATGATAAACAAATTTTCGTTATTTTTAATGTTTATTTTTATTATTGTAGCGTCTAGAATTTTTAATTTGCGTATATAATGCGTTGTTGCTTTTTAATATTTTAGTTTGTTTTTAATTATAATGGCTTAGCGTAAATAATGAGTTGTTACTTTTTAATATTTTAGTTTGTTTTTAATTATAATGGCTTAGCCCCCACCTCCTCTGTCTTGCCTATGAGTTCTAACTATTGTGTTGTTATTTATATTAAACTTGTGCTTATTATTCAGCTTAGTTTCACTCACTAAAACTATGTCTGGTTTTTTTTTAAATTATCTCTTTCATGTCCTGTCTTCTTTATTTTTATTAGCGAGTTAGCATTAATTGAGATTATGTTTAGTTCCGGAATTTTTTTGTTTCTTTCCTTTCTCTTGATCAAAGGATATCATGAGTAGTACTTCTCATTGTTGCGCCCGAGTGTTTCGTAAATCGCGTCTATTTTCGCTCCGTTGACCGCTAGTGCGGTACTTAATTCTTCTATTTGTTTATTTACATGCGATATCAAACCTATTTTTAACAAATCTAACAAGAATTTCATTGTTGTTGTTATTTTAGCTTCTAATAGTCCAGTCAATGAAGCATTAAAAAAAAATTCGGAAGAGTAGCATTTTTTTTCATAGGTACGTTGGGGATGGCTTTACAAAGATACTGTAAAAAGTCCCCAACCATACGTGTAAGGCTTCAGCCGCCATATTGGAAAGTGTTAAACAAATAACTTTGTACGCTTTATTGCAGTACTTGGCAATGTGCCCGTATGCTGACAATTCTTACTTTGTATCGGGTTGTTTTTCTTTATTTTCTCCCACCAGGCAACCTGAAAACCTGAGTTCTAAATCATCATTTGGGCAGGTTGCGAGCCATCATCAGAAGAGATTTTTTCACTAACTATAAAAACAGATCACTAATCTATCATTCAATATCAACCCATCATCAAATCAGAAGAAATTTTTTCGGTAGACCTGGCTTCGATTCCGATTCCATTTTCACAGAGTATTTTTAAATTATTTTAAATATTAAATTTCATCTTGTCCGAAATGACGTTAAAGTTTCTCTAAATATGATAGGATAATATTGAGTGATACATTGGTGATCTGTTTTCACGATTAGTGAAAAATCTTTTCTGATGATGACTCGCAACCTACCCAAATGATAATTCAGAACTTTTTAAATATTGTTTTACAATTTTATTAATTTTTTTAAATAAAAAAGGACGCCTACTGAAAGTCTGTTTTTTATTTAAAACAGTTTGTAACTCAGTCTATTGTTTCTATTTCAATAATTGTTGACTTCGACTACAAGTTTTCTATCAGTTATTTTACTATTATTGAAAAATGTATTTGCAATAACGAAATATTTGTGTAATGTGCACATCTAAAGAAACAGTTTGGAAGTCTGTTTGAATCGAACAAAACGTTTCTCTGAATGTAATGACTGTAATGCATGTAATGAATGTAATAAAAATTCGATTTTACTAATATTTATATTATTTTATTTTACTCTATTGCACTATTGTATTTTCCTAAGTTGTTATGAGAAAACTTCTTTTAGTTGTATAGAATTTACTTTCTTTACATCTGCTTATTAATATTAACATTATAATTATTGTAAT
Organism: Euceroptres primus; assembly: GCA_037177015.1. NCBI lineage: Eukaryota > Metazoa > Arthropoda > Insecta > Hymenoptera > Figitidae > Euceroptres > Euceroptres primus. The sequence continues at coordinate 6,994 of JBAGKK010318871.1, forward strand.
ATATTTAAAAACGTTTGATCCCGCAATGCAGCATTTTGTATGAAAAAAATGAACTAAAACATTTTAGTTTTATTGTCAAAATAATATATTAAAAAAGTATTTACTAAAATTATTATAAAACTGAAATCATGTAGTGGGAAAAATTTCTAAGACCTCAAATCTGTCGTATTTTTCTTTCTTTTGTTATTAGGTTGGCTGGTAGGAATGACAGTGGCGAATCCACAAATTGTGTATTTTTCTTCAATGCATGGGAGAGAAGATTTCTACTTTCTTTTCATGAAGGGGTGCCTTGCCCCCTCCATCCTACCTTCTTTTCCATGAGTTGAAGGGAGATACGCAATTTCTGGATGTACCACTTGTCACCACTGGGAAGCGCGCACATCCGGAAAAAAGCCTCAAAATTTCTATATGATAACTGAACGATATATCGGTTTCCGATAACAAACCGATACGATAGAAAACCAATACTTGAGTCTCAATAATCGATACCGATACGAGACACCTGAGATTTTCCGATACGATACCAAGGCAGTATCGTATCAAACGGAATAGTTATTGAGAGTCGAGGTGCGTTGTTTCACCTAATTTGTGTTAGGGGAATGATTTCTGTGGGGAAATTACCTCGATTTTTGTATCACGAGTACAAGTGCATCTAGGGTACCGTAGTTCTACGTAACGCTCCTCATCAGAATCGAACTATATATTAATTGAATAGATGCAACCACGTTTTACTATATCAAATTCCTGAGGAGTTGATTAGCAGCGTGGAGTGTTCTCGGAAAAGATTCTTGTTTTTAATTTCAACCTAAATATTTTAAGATGGAGAATTGCGTTATGCGAATTAAATATTTATTATTTTCGGAAATAATTCTTAGAAGTCGTCGTAAACAGATGACTCCGGAATGCATCGCGATTGCATGGAGGCGCTCGAGCCGATACATCTTGGGTTCACTGGGTCAGAGTCTCAGGTTGCTTATGATAAGAGCACTAGGTTAAATGAGAAAGAAATGTATAAATATAGTACGAACTTAACATTTACTATTGAATAAATAAAGAAAATATTGAAAAAAGAATACCTAGTCCAATTTTTTCCCACATACAGTACCGGACAGAATTGTCAGTCCACTAAAAAAAATCGTATTAAAAACATGCCTCTCTTCTTTCTTGGGTACCTCAGCGAGAAATTAAGCTAGACATATTTTTTAAAAATCGTTAGAAATCTTATTAAATTTCGCATCGATTGATCCCTACTCGAAGCATTTTTTATTTTATTTCGATTCGATATTTATTTCGATTCTCAACTTCCACTGTCTGCTTGCTTCAGGGTAGTGAATGGAAAAAATTGAAACTCTTCTAAAGTAAAGTTTAAAATCTCTTTAAAATGAGACCAAGAACATAATAAAATATTATTGGGTTCTCTAATCTAACCTAATTTCACCCTGAGATATCCAAGAAAGAAGAGAGACATGTTTTTAATCCGATTTTTTGTAGAGGACTAACAATTCTGGCAGGTACTGTAGCATCTGTAATTTTTTTAAATTCACATCAAACATAAATTACGTCTGTTTATTACACAATATTTTAAGAATTAAAAAAATTTTTTTTTCTAAAGTAGTTGACAAAATGTAAATCTTTAGAAGACTAAGGTACATTTTACAGTTAATCCAATAAACAATAAATTCATGGAAAAATTAGAGAAGATAATTAAAATAGCTTAAAATGGCAGGCATTAGATATAATTTTTTTGCGAAGCTACCAACAGATTTGTAACCAACGCGGAAACTACCACAAATTTGAAAACAATCATCTTAATACATCAATTTGTTGCTGAGATATTGAAAGTTGTTGCAGCTTGAAAGCGCTATTTCAAATCACGCGCAATTGTCCGCGAGTGCCAGCCGGCGAGACGAAGCTGCCCCCTTTACGCCACTACAGGCTGCCTCGATGCTTGGCCATCAATCATGCACGATTATAATTAAAAAAACTACAATACGTTACTTTGTACAATTTATAACAAACAGTATAACTCATCCTCTATGCTCGCTCAAAACTTGAGCTTCGTATGTTAAAAATTGTAACAGCAGTAATTGTTTAAAAAAACACTATCTCAGCAAAAAATTTGCTAACAACAATTTTTTTAAGTTGTGAAAAAATAGCACCTGTCGAATTATTTTATACCCCGATTTCATGACATGAAAATTGACGGAGCTATTTCATTTGTTTATGAGGCAAAAACTTACCTTCTTCTTGAAGCCACTTTTTTGCATATTAATTATAAAATATCGCTTTGCCGCCAAGTGTACCTGATAGTACTACTCTCCTACAGTCAAAATCATCCACTTCGGTTGATATCCAATCGGCTCAAGCCTTGGAAATTACATGGAAAAAAAGGCATTTTTTAAATAAAAAATTGCTTTTTGGGATAACTAACCATTATTTCGGGCTCAAGTTTTGCACACATTAGAGTGCTAAAAGGCATATTTTCTGAAAGTTTCGAAATTGTTACATGATTATTGCAAAAATAATGGCTTGTTTTAAAAAATGTGATTTTGCACGGTTTTTATTTCTTCAAAGTAAACAAATGAGGCACTGAAAATGACAACTAGGTGAAGTCCAAAAATAAAATTTTACAGGAGGAGCAAAAAACGTTTTTTGGGATAGGATTTAAAATAGAAAATTGTGAGAAAATTATGGAAACAAGTAGTCTATAAAGCAGAATTTAATTAATTTAACCAGATGAGCGGAAAACATTATACGATTCCGCTTGGAACAAATCCACCAGGATGGCGCTACAGCGCTTCTGCCCAACTTTAACGTTAGATTGCATTGAAAGTTGAGCTAAAAAGCTAAATAAAACATGTCATAGAAATATTTTTGCGATTTTGCATTTGTGGAGTAAAATCTTATATTAAATAGATATTTTTAATGCATTAGACTAATTTTTCCAACTGTAAAAAAGATTTTTAACGCTTAAAAAAAAGTTTTCGGGCAGAAGCGCAGCAGGGCCACACCGGAGTCATATAATCACAGTCATTTTCTTCCAAGTCAAATAGGGCTGCTGTAAAGTAAGTGTTTTTAAGTTAATATGAGACTCGGCTACCGTCTGTGGTTGCCAGCGGTTGAGTTTGTGGTTACTTCGTGGTTAATCTGTGGTTTTTCTTACGGTTTTTCTTCTTGCGAGTGGTTCACTCGCTTCTCTTTCGGGAACCTGAGTCTTTTTTTAGTAGAGCCTTTAATTGTAAATACTCAAGTGTTCCCGAAGTCTCAAATAATTGATTGGATTTGATCTCTTGTACGGAATTTGGATTCGAACCACGAGGCTGCCGTGATTCTCTGCGACTACGTTTTCCCTGGCGTCTGTTGGAGCCATTTTCAAGCGTGAATTCTTCGTGTGTACCTTAATCGTGTGCAAAGAAGAGAAGCCTTTTTCCTGACCGTAGAGCCAAGTGAAATCCTCAATTTGAGTTATTCTCTGGAAACCTGGAAATTCATTTTGGAGTCAAATTCATCGTCGTAGGAAAATTTTCTCTCAAGGAAGGAAGGAAGACATGCGGAAGGCATAAGTATTTTTCCAGGCTATTTCTGCGTATTTATCAGCTTTATGGTTAAACTCTCAATTTTACGGAGATTCGTTTTGGGCTTGTGCATTCTCACGCTACAAACACGCCAGCTTGGCACGTGTTTGACCTGCAAACAACCGCTTGGTCTATCAGCTTGTTTTGCCTACAAGGCAATCACGACACTTGTCTCCTTTGCTGTTTCTTTTGCTTCCTGCCTCTTATCGATCCGTCACATCTCTTGCTTAATTAATTATATTCCAATTCCTTTTTCCCCTCGATAATCACAATACATAACCTCACAACCTGGCACTGACCCTCTATCCACTGTATTTTGCATATAGTTATACAGAAAATTGTTTTAGTTTGCTTTTTACGTGGAATCTTTTGCTGAATTTCTAACTTAATTTAGACTTTCGTATTGCTTGGCATGCCTTCTCATTGAAGTTTTCCTGCTTCCGAGTTACTGTAATAAAATAGTATATTGTACAACTAGGGAGCGAAGTAGGCGTTTTTTGTCGCGCCCGACAAAAAATGCCTCCCTCTCGTAGCGCACACGATATTTTCTTCAAAGCATGTGTGAAAACCGAGGATTTTCGAGTTTTGTAAAGCGATACTAGAAGGCCAACGCACGCGGGTGTGGGGATAGGTCGGGTCCAGGGCGGAGTCCAGATGAGGTTGAAGGGGGCGAAGCCCCTTGAGAGTAAAAAATACCAATATAAAAATATAGTAATATAAAAATACCAATATTCTAAAATGAAAAAAGAAATTCTTTTCATTTCTAAAATGAGAAGAAATTTACTTACTTAATGTTAAGAAACATTAAGTAAGTAAAGTATAAGTTAATTAATTAAGTAAGAAATACCGCGTACGCTTGATCAGCAGATTCATAGACCTCTTTCGAATTTTTCGGTAACAGATCTGATGAAGCGCTTTCTGTTGCTTTGCGAATGTCAGGTGGCGTGCACTGATCAAGATCATTTTCAGAATTTTCATTGTCAGAACTCATTTTTTCTCATAATTATTCCAATTAGTACATTTAATTCTTAACACTTAATTGCGCTGAATAAACTGCCTGGTTAGAACTTCTAGCATGTCGCCATGTTTCATTTGTATAAGTCTGCTTGTCATGAAAACATTATACTGAAACGCCACTGCGGCTGCTGAAATTTTCCGCTAAAGAGCAGCACGTTTAGAGTTTTTTTCCATGTTATGAGTTTTTTCCCGGTTGTGGAATTTTTTGCCCAGTTTTTTTCCCTGGTCAACAAACAGCAACTTGCAGCCCGCTTCACACGCTCGAAAACCCATGCGGTTTTTACGCATGTGTTGAAGAAAAAAATTTTCTCTTTTATCTCTGCAATATTTCCCTTTTAGGGTATTTGCTGTCCTTCCAAAGACGATTGAGATCCGTTTGCGGACGGCCTTTTTATTTCCTTTTTTATTGGAGCATTTTAAACTTTTTTTTAGTTTTCTTTTTTACACATTAGGAATCCTATTTTTAGGTAGTATTTTTCGGTTGTGGGTTCTTCGACAAACAGCTTTAGGGCTAGAAATAATGAACTCGTTGAGTCTCTTAATGGTAACGGCCTCTTCTCTGACTTTTAATTACCATAGGCGAACACAGAGGGGAACCTGGATGAGGGTGATTCGGATCGATCGGATTTTCTTGATCACCTTGGGAGACCTCTCTTCTCCATTTCTTTGACAAAGTAATAGCGTTTGCTCCGCGTCAATCACCCTAGATCACCCAATGTTTATTTGTTTTTTTCTCTTATCTAGTTTTTGGTTTTCCCGCTTTAAGTCGATATCACTAGTTTACTTCTTGTAAATTTGAATATTCTTTGTTATACTTTTTTTTAATTGTTGTTATCTTTAGTGGCTTTCCACGTTTGGGATTTGGATTTTATATCCCGCGTTGGTTTCCTCTACTCTAACCTAAGGGCTACATCTTACCTTTACTAGCTGGTTGCCTTTTGGTAATCAGATGTGACACTGATTTTTAGTTATCTCCTGGAATATTGTAATAGAATTTATTAAGCTTGTTCGTTTGAAATTATATTTTATTTTAAGTTGAGTTTTTTATGTTGTTTGTTTATTTTTGTTTTTTATTTAAAGAGTTTCCTTTTTACTCTTTCATTTTTACAATTTTGTTTGGTTTTTAAATTCCACTTTATAATCATGGAGAAGGACTCTGGCATTATGTGATTTGACACTTGGAACGCTCGTAGCGTAGTCAATAAAAAGAAATAGCTTGAAGCCTTATTATATAAACATGAGCTCGAAATCTTATGTGTATCTGAAACATAGCTCCCGAATGAGATTCCGGCATGGGAAATTAGGAGTTTTAATACTTATAGTTTTGACCGGAAGTTCGGCAGGGGGAGAGTTCCATGATTATGGTTCAGAGAGACTTTACGGTGGACATTCTCGATCTTGAGGGCGCTTGGCTCAACAAATTTGAAGCGTTTGGAATTACTATCCCTACCTCTAAAGGTCGTTTGGATGTCCTCTCTATTTTCGCTTCCCCAGACTCTCAACCTGATTAAGAATCCTTCTTCCAGCTTTTGAACAAGGCCTCAGCATCGCCGTATACCCTATTATGTGGTGATTTTAACGCACACTCTCTTATTTGGGGTTCGGGCTTCTCTAATAAGAGAGGGAATGTTCTGGCGGCTGCCTCCTTCGATTTCAACCTGGCTGTCTTGAATGATTCGGCTTCTACTTATTTCTCGCCTAATGGGACAGCTCAAAATAATCTGGATTTGGCATTTACCTCCGCTTATCTTATTCCCTTGGTTAGAGCAGAGGTGGTCCAGGAATTTTTCAGCTCTGACCACTGTCTACTTAGGGTCACATTAGATCTTGTTCCTGCAAAGTAGATTCAATGCCAAGTCTCTCGATTGAATTCAATTTAACTCAGAAATAGAGGGTTTATTATCGGCGTTTCTCTTGGATCTGGCGGATACCTCTGACCCGGTGCAAGTTTACAAGGACTTTATTGACCATGTTTATGAGTCGCTTGAAAAATGGGGGGCGTATCGTCCCTGCAATCGTCAAGGCAGGAGAAAGTTGCAACCCCTTTGGTGAAACGAAGATTGCGACATGACAGTGCCATCCAGATTCGTAGGTCTGCTTGAAAAATCTACAATTCTATTCAGACTCAACGAGCTAGAATTGAATTTGATAAGGTTGACTTGTAAACTCCTAAATAGATGCAAACCTCGCAATACTAATATCATTAATGACCCTGATCTCCCGGAAATTCGTAAACTACAGGAAGATCTGGTTAGATCTGCAGTCCTGCCTGTTATTCTTCTAGTCTTCCATCACGATGAACTGGATCCACTTAACGAACCCTTCTCTGTAATGGAGTTTGCTTCTGCTCCTTCATTCTGTAAAAAGAAGTCGGCCTCGGGGTTAGACGGCTTCTCTTACGAAATCTTGAAGAGATTCTCCTCGCCGGTTCTTGAATTCATTCTGAAATTATTTAATGAGTTCTTTGCGATCTCCAAATTCCCAGAGACTTTGAAAAACACTTTGGTGCTTTTTATTCCAAAACCTTCTGGTAAGGGCTTCAGGCCTATTTCCATAATTTCGACTTTCTCCAAACTATTTGAGAGGGTGGTCCAGAAACACCTGGAACATCAGGTGGAACGAGAGGGATGGATTCCTAGATACCAGTTTGGCTTCAAGAGAGACAGGTCTGCTCTGAACTGTGTAGCCATAGTCACCACAGGTATTCTTCAAGGTTTTGGAAGGGGTGAGAGTACGTTCACCCTGGCTCTTGATATGAAGGGCGCTTTTAGTAGTGTTCTCCCTAACGTTTTGGTTAAACAACTTAAACAATCTGGAGGTTCCGAGTAGAATTGTCAACTTTATTGCTTTTAGAACATCTAAAAGGCGTCTGTATTTCTCTGCGGATAAGGAGGAGTTTAGGGAATGAGGAGTGAGTGTCCCGCAAGGTGGGGTTCTGTCACCTATTCTCTTCATTCTTAATCTACATAGGTTGCTGGAATTTCTTCCCCCAGGCGTTAGAGCGGCTATATATGCGGACGACTTGCTTCTCTATATTCGCTTTAAGAATATCAATGAAGCTCTCTCTTTGCTACGTTAGGCAATAGGTTCAATTACTCCTTGGCTGAGGGATCTAGGTCTCTCAATTTCGCTTCCCAAAACTCAGTTTTATCTGTTTTCTCAAGCTCACCTCAATGCGGAAGACATCTCCGTTTCTATTGATTCAGTCGATATCCCCTGCCAGGTCACTCCTTTTTACCTGGGTATCCTTCTGGAGAGACGTCTCACCTGGGCCCAAAATATTAAGTACTTTGCAAGCAAGGGTTTGAAAGCCGTCAAAGTCCTTAAGGCTTTTGACAGGGTTTCGTGGAGTGCGAATCCCCTTCTTCGAATGGTTATGAGGAACTTGGTCCGCGCGAATTTTGAGTGGGATGCTTCTCTTTTTTGGAAAGCTAGTGTTTTTGCTATCAAGTTGCTCGGTAGGGTTCATTACGCCGCCCTGAGGGTGGTTCTGGGGTGTGTAAGTTCTACCTCCATTACCTTCCTTTTGGCGAAGGCAGGTGAGCCTTCTCTGGCTCTTCGCAGGTGTCTTTTGGCCAATAGATTCATCATCAGAAATTATGCCTGGCTAGACAATCCATTGAGACCTAAACTACAGCTTTTATCGCAAAAAAAGAGGGTATCTTCCAGAAGATTTAGTGCGAACCCTGATAAAGATGGTATTTTGTCAGCCTATGATGGTCTTGAAGGAGTTTTGAGGGACTGTGCTCGAACAAACAAACCCTCAAGCTTTGATGTCCCCTGGACTGAACATACGTTAGAAGTAGCAATTGATCTGGATAGAGGTTTTGATATTAAGGGCTGTTGTTCCCCGGCTGACGAGTGTGCGAAAATCTTTCTAGACAGATATCCTGAGTTTAATGTAATTTACACAGATGGTTCATTGAATCCCTTGGAAGGTAGGGTTGGCTGTAGCTATTGTGTTCCGGCTTCAAATCAGATTTGGTCGTCGGCTTAACAACTTTGCTTCGATTATTTTAGCAGAATTATATGCTATTTTTTTGCTCTTAAGTTTGTTCTCAAGCAGAACTTAGCCAAATCGGTCATCCTTTCGAATTCCCGGTCCGCTCTTTAGCTTATTAAAAATAGATTCAAGGAAGTTAGTCCTTCCATAATAGTAAGGAAAATTGTCCATTTGATCTCGGTCATCAGTGAGAGAGGACACAACGTCTCTTTCCTCTAGATAACGTCCCATTGTGGCATCTACGGTATTTTGTCTGCTAATGAAGTGTCAAAATCGGCTTCTGGTCTCGGCTACTCCTCTGCTAGCCTTCCCCTAGAAGATCTTAAATTTGTCTTTAAAAAGGACTTTGATGATGGGTGCTGTGTTCTCTGACCCTATGGAGAGAAGGTTGGAGGGCAATCTCGGTACTTCTCTTGGGTCAACTATAAGACCTCTAGGCCTTGGTTTAGTGACATAGAGACTTCAAGAGGTTTTATTAATTTGGTAACCAGATTACGATCCGCACACATTTGCACCTGGGATTATTTTATGAGGATGGAGTGGGATTTGCCTATCGAGTGTGATTGCGGGGCAGAGCTAAGAGACCTGAAACATCTTTTGCACTTATGTCCTCGTCTTTGAGAAGGGAGACCCGCGTTTTATAGTTTTTTATAAAAAACGGTTCTCGAACAACAACCCGGAAGAGGTTGATATTCATGATTTAATCCTTAATCCTGATAAGAAGATCGTCTCGGAACTGGGGAAATTTTTTAGAAGGAGGGACCTGATTCTCTGATTCTGTAAATTAATTATTAAATTTATCATTCAGTATCTTGTACATGTAATCTTAGGATCTATTGTTTTTATCTATTTGGCTCTGAATTACTGTGTATTGGGGGGGGGGGGTGATTGTCTGCGGCATTGGCCTCCCCTTTCTCCTACAAGTGTAGCGCCGCTCGAACTTCATACTAAGCTGATTCTGCTGGCGTTGTGGAGAGGAAAGTCGGCGACGACGGTTGTCACTCTTCTTGGATCATACCTTACTGCTTGAACATTACTGGGATTACATCGTTTACTTACGTTATTAGAAATTTGAAGTTGGCTTACCATAATGGATCATCAAAGAACCTAGAAGAAGGTTTTACAAAGATATTAAATTTGGATTTACGTATTTCTTGGCTCTACTGTGTCCTCGGGTAGATATCTGGAAACTTGATGTGTAAGACCCCACAAAAAAGAAGATGATTAATATGAGGGTTTAAGCGCGAGCCCGAGGAGAGCTGAGGCGAGCGCTGTAACCCTCATTCCAACCTGAACACTTACTTTACAAGTGCGTCAAGTGGTATTTTATAGAGCTTACTCTACACTGCTTTAAAGACTTTTTAAGGCAGTTCTGAGATGCGCACTCTGCACTGCGCATCAGAACTGCGTTATAAAGTTTTTTTTGCAGTTTTGAAGATGGCTATATAAAGTGTCACTTTATGGACAGCAAACAGGCTTGAAAAAGCGACTTTTTCTTGCATATGCCATAAAAATATAATTTTAAACCTGCTTTCCACTTCAGAGTGGGGGAAAAAACGAAATAGGCTTTACCTAGTTGTCATGCTCAATTATTTGAAAATGTATTTTTTTCATGTTTCAAATCTATAAAAAAATTTTTATATATTTAAAAATTATCTTTTATTTTAAAAAAATATTTCACTTAACAGAAATCATAAATTTAATCTTGTTATTCATTTCAGAGTAGAGGGGAGGAAAAACGAAATGGGCTTTACTCAATTGTCATACTCATTTCGTCACAAGCACCTCAACTTTAACCACGTTTTTTGGCAAAATGAAATATTTTTTTACATATTTCTAACAATTATTGACAGGCCTTAATCTAAAGTACTTGAAAATGCAAAAAACTGATTTTCCGAAAAAGTGAGCTTTACCTAGTTGTCATTCTCAGTGCTTCAAATGAACGCATCTTAACGTGCGATCCGTCATTTTGTACATCTTTTTAAGACCTACATTTTTTAACTAAACTTTTTTCCTGTACAACAAATAGATTCGTTGCAATAAACAAAAAACTTGTTTTGACACCTTCGACGGTTGTTTAGAAATACAAATCGTGAAAATAGTCGGTTGAATGCATATCAACGTCTGCATTCAATATAATGCTATTTGCGCTTGGCTCCATTTTCATTCTGCATGCCAACACTACCGGAATCTGCAGTAAAATTGCTTATAGCAGTTATGGGACGTGTTTTCATAGGGCGACTGTACCATATTTCACTATTCCGTAAGCTTGTGATAGGACTTACTTGCAAAAGCGTCCAACTTTAATAGCAATTATCTCAGCTTAAAGGTCAGTTTTTTTCCACTTGCACAAATGTTCAAATAACACTATAATGAACTTTACATTTCATGTTTCAGAAAAACTGTAAGAAACGTTTTCGATATACTTTTTCATGGCCTTTCGAGTTGAATAAAAAATAATTTTAAAAAATTCAAAATTTAGTCTTAATTTTTCAAAATTTAAAATATTTTTGACTTTTTCTTTTATTTCAACATTTTTTTGTTTTGGTTCTTTTTACAGAAAAACAAAGCTTAGGAGGTTTTCTTTAAGAGCCCTGAATTGAAAATGTCATTTTTTTCTGTTTTTAGGAAATTGAATTTTGAGTAACCTGATCGTTTCAAAAAATTTTTCCAAAGAGCGAAAAAATTTTAATTTCATTTCAAAAAATTCTAAAATCAACAAAAAATATTTTTTGAATTTCTATTTTTATATTATTGTTTGTTATCAAAATCCGTACTTTCAAAAAATTTGACGTAATTTTTTTGCGCACAGGAAAAATTTTTTGAAACAGGTTACTCAAAAATCAATTTCTTGAAAACAAAAAGCGATACCATTTTCATATTCTGGGTTTCTAAAGTTAACATCCTAAGCTTAGTTTTTCTTTATTAAAAAAAGTGTCAAAATTCGAAAAAAAGTCAAAAATATTTTTCATTTTGAAAAACGAAGACTAAATTTGAAGTTTTCAAATCATTTTTCACTGAACTCGAAAGGCCATGAAAAAGTATATCGAAGACATTAAGGTCAAAATTTTTGTTATGCTATAAGAAATTACTTATATAGGGCATTGTTTCTCAAGTGTACCCAGCCCAAAAAATGAACATCTCCGATCGGGCTCAAATTTACAAAAAGTTTGGTCCTATTAGCTGGCACTTCAAAAAGAAAAAATATTGATCATTTAGGTCAAAAAATCGCGGAGGCAGAGAGGGTGAAATTTTGATACTTTGCGCAAAAAGCCTTTATTCCAGATGTATGGCAGATCTTTTTATGTATGGCATATAAAAAATTTTGACCCAAACGTTTTCGATAGATTTTTTCCCAATCTTTCGAATGAAATAAAAAAAACATTTTGAAAAATTCAAAACTTAGCCATCATTTTTTAAAATCAAAAATATTTTTGATTTTTTTTTGTTTGACCCTTTTTTTCTTTTTTTTTTAATAAAAATAAAGCTTGAGTTGCTTACTTTCAGGTCCGTGAATAGTAAAATGGCGTTTTTTGTTGTTTTTGAAAAACTGAATTTTAAGAAACCTGGTAAAAAAAATTTTTTTCTAAGCGCGAAAAGAATTTGAAAATTTTTTTGCATGTATAGTTTTTCATAGCAAAAAATATTGTAACAGTGGAAATTCAAAAAAAAAGTTTTTGTTGATTTTAGAATTTTTTGAAAATTTTCAATACTGAAATTTTTTGAATTTGGTTAATTGAACATTTTTATTGTGCAATTTACATTTAATATACATAATATAATACGTGTAAATTGTTTTTGTACATTAAATATGCGCAATTAACCAAATTAAAAAAATATAATTTTTGAAAATTTTCAAAAAATTCTAAAATCAACAAAAAAATTTTTGTGTGAATTTCCCGTTTAACAATATTGTTTGTTATTAAAAACTGTACATGTAAAAAATTGTTAGAATTTTTTTCGCGCATAGGCAAAATTTTTTGAATTTACCAGTTTACTTAAAATTCAGTTTTTCAAAAACAACAAAAAATTACATTTTGCTATTCAAGGATCTAAAAGTAAGCATCTTGTTCGATAGAGTGATTCTTATTTTCCATTTCAAAGGAAGCTTGAATTTGTAGCCTGTATTTCTCTACCTCAATAT
>JBAGKK010318980.1:0-17132 GCA_037177015.1 Euceroptres primus
GCTCGTTCGGTTCTGCTTTCCGAGCCCTCAAGGCCTGAGCATAATGGAGACCCGAACCCAAAACCTGAACCCGAAGAGTCGGGATGACGCGCAGAAAACGCCACGAAACTTTCGTAACGTTTTTTGCGCGTCATCCCCACTCCTGCCTACTGCTCCAGCGCTCGTTCGGTCCTGCTTTCCGAGCCCTCATATGGTCATTTCTTATAAATTTATATAATTTTAATATAGAAAATGTTTAATACAAAAATTTTCTTGTTGAATCAAAATTATTATAATTAATTATATAATTTATTATAAAGCTTGCTATAAAATAATGGTCGTAGAATATAATATTTAAGAGTTTAATGCGTAATATCTGGCGCTCGCATATAGATGCGAAGATACAAATATTTCGAAGGCTACAGATTTCCATATATGGTTATTATACTTGTGATTAATATAAATTAAGATAGAAAAATAATAATCACAGGTATTGTTGACGAATTACTAACTTATGAAATTGTTTATTCATAATAATGTTTAAAATAGTCGCGGCATGTGACGCAAGCAAAATCGGTGACTTGACCCAGAGGCAACACTGGTCTCGAGATTCAATTCTTGACCAGCTTCTTGCAGCCTTAACTTTGTACAATACTAGTTAGTAATCAAAATCATAGTTTGTTAATTAGATTAATTCCCACAAGTGATTCTCTGAAACGTGGAAGAGACACGTAACTGTGTCCAGAGGCAAGTCTAACAAAGTTCCTTGTAAATGCTTACATCTTGGAAAGGCAGCAACCGTAAGTATTGAATCGAGGACGACAGAAGCGTGCTCTGTTTACTCGTCCTCGTAAAGTTTCATGAACCGTTACGTGCCAAGGCAGCATAATGAAATTATTCACTTGTCAGCTGCACATTAGAGACGCAATATCATATCCCATAGGTTCCTAATGTTGATTTGGTATTTCTAGGGTGGTGCTGAAGTCAACGCCGGCTTTAGAGTTTACACCGCGCTCATAGGAGCAACGTGTTACCTGTCTCGAGTTAATTAACTTAATTAATGGATCAGCCACCCTGTCAGAGTTTGCTCAGTGCTGCTCGACCGAGTGCCGAGTAAAGTCAGGAACGAACATCAAAGATAAATCGTCCAAGTTCCAGCAACTTATCGAAAAACACTCGCCTTCAACTGCTCCACTCGCCCAAATAGCTGGCGCGTTCTGCCAAAAATTTACCTATCGATGCAAATACAAAGTCAAGTTTTTTAAACTAAATTACTAAACTTTATTACTTAAGGGATGTTTTAGAGCTTCCTAACATTCCAGCCCTGCCAATGAGTGCATAATTTTCTGGATTCTGCTGAAGAGCCTTCTTAATCTTTTGAAGATCTATTTATTTTGAAGATTTTTTGAAGATTTTTTGAAGATCTGTTTAAAAGACCTCATCAGGGGCAGGCCTATCCGACAAGCCATAGGAACCCTGGCTAAAGTTTGATGTCGCACGTGAACTAATCCGATGTGCGGCGCTGCTGCGCTTCTGCCTGGCTAATACATTGAGTAATTGTCAAATTGAAGGCAGTAATAGTAATATAAGTAATAAGTAAGTAATAGTAAGTAATAAGTCCCAGTAATGTAACATTAAATTAGAAACTCTTACTGATTATTTTATTTAATAAATACTTATTATCATCCTCTACAAAATGGTCAGTTTTTTTTATTTATGTTCCTATTTGCTTTAATTTAATATAAGAACACTCCAAACGTCATTACCGCACGGCGTCCTAAACTTTGCAAAAGGATTTGCAGAGAATTTTCTCCTTTGTTTAAAGGCACACTGCAAAAAATAACTATGGTAAACTGAACTATAGTGGTGTAGTTGAAAAAAAAGTAGTCACGAGTATCATTTTTTCAATTATTATTACTATTCCTATGTAGTAAGTAGAACTGCTTTAAAATGGTCAATCATAACCTTTTCTCCAACTAGGAGAAACGGTTATGTAACGGTTTTGGTAACGGTTTTTTGTAACGGTTTTGTAACAGTTTCTTCTAGTTGGAGAAACGGTTACCTTACCATAACCGTTTCTCCTAGCTGGATCAACTGTTCACATGTTCCATATGGTTTAATTTTCTAACAAAAACAGTTATATTTACTGATTTTAATAGTTCATTTGATTATTAGAGGTAGAGTTATTTCAACTATATTTGGCTTGCGGCAATATTTCCTAGCAACTAGGGAAAAGTAGTCACAGTTACCAGAAATTTTTCTCAGTGCAGTAACCTGAGAAACGCTTAACGTGTCAAGTTTGTAAACTTTAGATGATAGTTTAACTTATGCACATTTTGCAAGCCAAATAATATTTTTAAGAAACTTCAATAACCTCATTTTTGCCTTTGAAACTTTAGTTAGACATTGAAGCCCAACACAAAATTCAAGCAAAACTCTAAAAAAAAAAACTATACAATTAAATTATAAATTTTCTTATGCAATATAATTAACACTTAAAAAATGACTAAAATTAATGGAATGATTAAAAATCTACGACCTCGCAGCCAGCCGCGTGGCCTGGTATAAGTGAGGTTATGTACTAACATTTTCCCGCATTAATTTGTGAATCAGCCCCCTGGCTCTTTGCCCAGAATACACTGAATTCACTGAATACAGGCGTCGTAAGATTCAACTGGGACCGATAGGTGGCGCTGATTGTTCACGAAGCCTAAATTCAAAGAAATTCATGAGGGAAAAAGTAAAAATTCAACTTTCTCTAAATAAATACTATTTAATCAAATTTTATTTCACGATAAATTAATTTAGAAACTTTTGAATAATTTTTAAAGTAATACTTACTACCAAAAAACGTGAAATTCTCGAGCTTTGGACGACAATTCGCTTCGTTGTATGGCGGGAAGTTCAAATCAAAGTTCGGTTATCTCCACATAGATATTGATATTAATATTTAGAATCATTATTAAATTAAAAAGTTATATATAGTAAATAAATAAATTTATGTATATATATAAATTCAATATTAATTCTTTATTTTAGAGTTTGTATTTTAGTTTTAAAAATTTCTGACTGCAGTTTCTATAAAAATGGCCTTTGCATAAAAAACTTCCACACAAAGAACGAAAACTTTAAAAAAGTGACAAAGGCGAACAATTATTAAAATTCCTTTATTAGAATATAAAAAACTACAATGCACGAAGGTCTGCGTAATAAACAATAATCAATAATTTACAGTTTTGTACTATAGCGAGTATTTAGAACTGCACATATTTTATCTAATAATGCCTTAAGTTTTATCATTTTTAAAATTTTTTTAAGGCGTTTTAAGTATATCATAAAATATATAAAAACGAGAAATGAAGATACTTATAATAAATAAATATTTGTATTTAAGTCGGAACAAACAATAAGTAATTATTTTTGAACTAAACTTGTAACTTTTTTACAATAAACTTTGCATCAGATTGTATAATAACTTTGTATTCAATAATAATCAATACTTTACAGATTGTTAACTGTACATACATATTTTATCTAATAGAGTCTCAAGTTTAATCACTTTTTTTGTTTCAAAGCGTTTGAAATATATTATAAAATATATAAAAACGAGAAACGAAGATGCTTATTATAAATAAATATTTTTATTTAAGTCGGAACGAACAATAAATAATTATTTTTGTACTAAACTTGGAACTTTTTATACTAAACTTTGCATCAAATTTTTTGTTTTGAAATCTTTAAAATTCTACATTTTGTTTGAAATTTTTTAAAATCTTTCTAAATTTTTAATTTATTTTGAACCTTTTCAAAATTTCTAAACCTTCTAATTATCTTTTACGATTATTTGAATTCTTCTTAAAATTAAAAGAAAAATCCTGCAAAATTAGGAAAAAAAAATTTTTTACATAAACTTCTCTTTTAATTATGAATTGTGTATTAATTTTTGATTACCAAATCTAAATCTAATTTAATCTTTCTCTAAATCTCTAAATGTAATCTTTTAAAATGATTTAAATTTTTCTTAAAATTTCTTTAAAATCCTAAAAAATTAAACAATTTGCCATCAAATCTTTCAGATTCTTTTTCGACGTTTTTTGAAATCCTTTTAATTTTTATTTAAAAATTAATTTTTCAAAATAAAAAATAATCTAAAATTTTCCCAGGAATCTTAAGAAAATTTCTTATTCTCTTGGAACCTTTCAAAATTCTTAAACAGCTTCTAAATTTGTTTTTAAAATCATTAAAATTCGAAATTTTGTTTAAAATTTGTTAAAATCTTTTTAAATTTTTAATTTATTTCGAATCCTTTCAAAATTTCGAAAACTAAATATCTTTTACAATTATTTGAATTTTTCTTAAAATTAGAAAAAAAATCCTGCAAATTAAAAAAAAAACATTTTTTTAGCTAAACATCTCTTTTAATTATGTTATTAAAATAAATTATGTGTTAATTATGTATTAATTTTTAATTACTTTAGAAATTCAAAAAGATTTGTAGTTTCAAAATTAAAAATTCTTAAAATGTTTTGTACAAATCAAACATTACCAAAAGGTTTGTTTTTGAACTGTTCGTCAATTTTTTAATTATTGCAAGAAATATATTTTTAATTCGATAATATTAAAAATCCCGAAAAATAAAATTCTTGACACTGTAAAATTCCCGACTAAATAAATATTCTAAATAGAAAATTCTCGAAATTAGAAATTTGTAGAAATTGCGAAATTCCCGATAGTTTATAATGTTACAAAAATTAAAACTTCCCGATAATAGAAAATTCCCGACATTAAAAAATATTCAACACTATAAAATTGCTAACACAAGAATATTTCAGAAATTATAAAATTTCCGAATTTAAACATTTCTTAAAAATAGAGAAATAAGTGTAAAATATAGGGACGACCAGAAAATCCCGAAAAATAATATTCTCGACACTGTAAAATTCTCGATTAAAAAAATATTCGAAATAGAAAATTCCCGAAATTAGAAAATTGTGGAAGTTGTGAAATTCCCGACAGATTAAAATATTACAGAAATAAAAATTCCCGATAATAGAAAATTCCCGACATTAAAAAATATTTAACACTGTAAAATTGCTAACACAAGAATATTCCCGAAATTATAACATTTCCGAATTTAAAAAATTAATAAATTGTTGTAGTAATAAATAAATATTATATAAATTAATGAATATTAATTTATTATATTTATTTAATATTACAATAATTAATTCATTGTTTAAATTCGGGAATTTTCTTGTGTAGGCAATTTTAATGACGGATATTTTCTAATGTCGGGAATTTTCTCTTACCGGGAATTTTTATTTTCTGTAATACTATAAACTGTCGGGAATTTTTTAATGTCAGGAATTTTGCATTTTCAACAGTTTTTTGATACCTGGAATTTTTTATTTAGAATATATTTTCAGTCGGAAATTCTATTTTTCGGGATTTTTCGGTCGTCCCGTAAAATAGGACAAATAAATTAATGATGATAAATTCTTATAATAAATATGTAATAAATTTGATAATTAGTAATAATTATTAAGTCTAATAATAAATATGAAAATAAATATTCGGAAGGGTCGTTCTAATATTTATTAGTATTAATCATTATTATAATATTTATTAGTATTAATCATTATTATGATTATTTATAAAAATTTTAAAATATTGTAAACTGTGGAGAATTTTCTATTGTCGGGGATTTTGCATTTTCAACAATTTTTTAATATCAGGAATTTTCTTTTTTGAATATATTTGTAATCGAGAATTTTATTTTTCGGGATTTTTCAGTCATCCTGTAAAATAAGACGAATAAATTAATGGTGATAAATTCTAATATTAAATATTTAATAAATGTAATAATTAGTAATAGTTACAAAGTGTAATAATAAATATGAAAATAAATATTAGGACGGGCCGAAAATAGCGAATTTTGAGCAATTAAATCCCAACTATGAAAATAAGTTTCCTTTTCTAATCAGGACAAGTGTACAATTTTGTATTTTTTATTTTTGTCAGTATTATAGCAAACCACCACGACCTTGAAATTTTTAACTTATTTCTTTTAAAAATGAGAATTCAATACAATTTTAAGCACCATTTTAGCTACCTCTAAATTTAGTTTTTTCTAAAAATGTAAAAATACGGAGTCATTAATTCTGTTTAGCTCTTTTTTCAGGAGGTAGCCCTGCAAATTTGTTTAAACTTTTTGAAAGTGCTTCTATAAATTTTACAATTTGAAATATTTATAAAAGTCTGCAAGTGAAAATTATGGCTTTTTAAAAAAAATTACACCGTATTTTTTTCTTTATAAAAAAAATAATTTTGACGTTTAATTTAGACACAAAATTTGATTTTCGAAACGCCCTTAGCTACCTTTTAATTTTATTTTTTGGGAAAGTAAAAATACGGTGTAATTTATTTATTTTGAGGTATTTTTTCAGGGTGTAAGCCCTAAAAATATGGTTCCACTGTTTCAAGAAGATTCTCTAAATTTTGCAATTTTACATATTTTGAAAGGTCTACTAATAAAATTCATTTTTAGATTACGAATTGTTCTTATTCGTGCAAAAAATTATGTCTTCCTAAAACCAAATTACAGCGTATCTTTTCTTCTTTTAAAAAAAAGAAATTTTGACACAGTGTGCGTAAAATGCGTTTTTACAGACCCATATTAGTGCGTAAAATGCGTTTTTACACACCCATATTAGTGCGTGAAATGCGTTTTTACACACCTATATTAGTGCGTAAAATGCGTTTTTACACACCCATATTAGTGCGTAAAATTCGTTTTTACACACCCATATTAGTGCGTAAAATACGTTTTTTCACACCCATATTAGTGCGTAAAATGCGTTTTTACACACCCATATTAGTGCGTAAAACGCGTTTTTACAAATCCATATTAGTGCGTAAAATTCGTTTTTACACACCCATATTAGTTCGAAAAACGACTTATTACACACCCCCTAATATATGTATGTGAAAACGCATTTTACGCACACGGTGTCAAAAAATATCGTATGCAACTCGTGCGTACGGTTTTACCCATTTCTGGTGATCGCGTGTGTAAAACCGCATTTTACGCACATGTTGCATAATATACTATTCAGACATCTTGAACCACAATCTAATTTCTAAAACGCCCCTAGCTAGCACTAAATTTCATTTTTTGGAAAAGTGAAAAAATACGGTGTAACTTATTTCTTTTAAGGTACTTTTTCATGAGGGTAAGCTCTAAAAATTTGCCTAAACTGGTTGAGAACGGTTCTGTAAATTTTGCAATTTAATTTTTTTTAAATTGACCCCACCGAAGTGTGACCTTGTAAAAAAAAATTGACCAGTACTTTTTATTTTTTCGATAAAAAAATGTTAATGGCTCAATTTGCGGCACTTCTACAAAATACTGAAAAAAAATACGTAATTTTTTGGCAAGAAAGACAACAGATTACGAGTAGAGAGCAGTAAGAAAATGACAAAATTTTTTCCTGGGCACCCTAGTGCTTGGTTTAAAACCTAAAGTGCTTTGGGGGTTTTAATCTTTGCCAGAAAGAGTTTTTCACTTGCAGTTAACCGCGAAAGCGAAGTTTTCTACCGCAACGTAAACCGAAAGTTTTCTGCCTCTCTCAGTCGTAGCAACAAATCTGATCAGGAAATCGAATAGTCTTTCCCCCAGAGGCAGGAGGTGGGCGATATATACCCTTTCCTCTTGGTGGAATTCGAGGTTTACCTTTCTGGCGTTATCTCGGAATTCGAGCCTTTTTCAGTTTATTTGTCTCTAGACTCCAAGTCTAACTGGCAAAGCAAACACGAACATTGGCAAATAACCTACATCCTCTAAATGTCCACTGCAAATCGCATCCCTATTAGAAAACGTCTCTCGATCCGCGACTTCGAAACTGATTCCTGCACGCTTTCCTCGTCCTTTGATTTTCTTTCTCTTTTTCGGGTTCGATAAACTCTCCGAGTTGAACAATGGCCACAATCTGGAATTTTCTGTTAAAAAAACTGTACCGCCTTTAATTTTAATCGTATTTAAAAGTTTTTTGAAGTGATAGCTTCTGATGGCACGGTGTGAACTCACAAAACTAACAGGATTTGAGGGGAAATACGGGTAACGCTTCACGGGTAACGCTTCCTCTCCTCCATCTCTTCTTCGCTTCACCCACTGACTGACTCTTCCAATCTCTCTCCTTCTCTATCTCTTCCTCGCTTCTTCCACTTCTCTTCCTCTCGCCCCCTCTCGCCCCTCTCTCCCTCTCGCCCCCTCTCTCAACCCCTCTCTAGTTCTCCCCCCCTCCCTCTCCTCTCTCCCCACCCCCCTCTCTCTCCTCCACCCCTCTCTCTCATACAGTATGATATAATATCTTACAATGTAATACCATATCATATAATATGATGAAATATGATACTGTATCATACAATATGATGAAATACGACACAATATGATACAATATGGCACAGTATGATGCAGTATAATACAATATGATACAATGTCACAATATATGACATAATATTATACAATATCATATACTATGATACAATATGATACAAAAAATTACAATATGATGCAATGCTGTACAATTTGAAACAATAGCATATGCTATGACAGAATATGATACAGTATCATACAATATAATGCAATACGATGCAATTAGTTATAATATGGCACAATATGCTAGAGTATGATACACTATCACACTAAATGATACAATATGATACGATACAATGCAATATAATGTAATATCATACAGTATGATACAATATCATATGATATGATCCAATATGATACAATATGATACATCCTAATACAATGTGATACAATATCATATAATATGATGGATTATGATACAGTATCATACGAAATGATGCAATATGATGTAAAACGATACAATTTGATGGAATACAATAAATATGATACAACATGCACAATATAATAGAGTATTGTGCAATATGATACACTATTTTTCGGGTTCGATAGACTCTTCGCGTTGGACAGTGGCTCCAATTATAAGATTATTATATCAGAACCCCAAAAAAACTCCAAAATATTGTGGAAGAATTCAGAAGAATCTGGAAGATTGCAGAACATGCTGGAACAATCTCGAATATTTTGATTTTTTTAAAGAGATTTTAGATAAAATTGGAAGATTCTAAGAGATTAGAGAAAATTTCGGGAGTTTTTTGTATCTTTTGAAGATTCTAAAAGATTTTGGAGAATTTTAGAAACCTCTCGAAGATTCTAGAAATTTCTGGAAGAGTTCAGAATAGTTTAGAGGATTTTAGAAGATTATGGAACAGTCTGAAGTATTTTAGAAAATTGAAGTGGATTAAAATTTTTGTTTAGATTATGGAAGAATTTAAAAGTTTCTGGAAGAGTTCAAAAGATTTTTCGACACAGTGTGCGTAAAATACGTTTTTACACACCCATATTAGTACGTAAAACGGCTTATTATACACCCACTAATATGGGTGTGTTAAAACCCCATTTTACGCACGTGTGTCAAAAAATATCGTATGCAACTGGTGCGTACGGTTTTACCCACTTGTGGTACTCCTGTGTGTAAAACCGCATTTTACGCACATGTTGGATAATATACTATTAGAAGATTGCAGAAGATTCTGGTACAATCTAGAATATTTTTGAAAATTGAAATAGATTTTGGATTTTTTTTTCAAGATTATGGAAGATTTTAGAAGATTATGGAACTATCCAAAGTATTTTGGAAAATTGAAATAGATTTAAATTTTCCAAAGTATTTTGGAAAATTGAAATAGATTTAAATTTTCAAAAGTATTTTGGAAAATTGAAATAGATTTAAATTTTTGTTTAGATCATAAAAGAATTTAGAAGCTTCTGGAAGAGTTCAAAAGATTTTAGAAGATTTCAGAAGATTCTGGCACAGTCTAGAATATTTTTTAAAATTGAAATAGATTTTGGATTTTTGTTCAAGATTATGGAAGATTTTAGAAGATTATGGAACAGTTCGAAGTATTTTGGAAAATTGAAATAGATTTAAATGTTCCAAAGTATTTTGGAAAATTGAAATAGATTTAAATTTTCCAAAGAGTCTTGGAAAATTGAAATAGATTTAAATTTTCCAAAGTATTCTGGAAAATTGAAATAGATTTAAATTTTTGTGTAGATCATAAAAGAATTTAAAAGCTTCTGGAAGAGTTCAAAAGATTTTAGAAGATTTCAGAAGATTCTGGTACAGTCCAAAATATTTTTAAAAATTGAAAAGGATTTCAGAAGAGATATAGAAATAGATTTAGCAGATTTCAGAAGATTGTGGTACGGTCTAGAACATTTTTGAAATTTCAAATAGATTTTGGATTTTTGTTTAAGATTATGGAAGATTTTAGAAAATTCTGTAGGATTTTAAAAGAGTCTGAATGATTCTGGAAGTCTATGGACCAGAATTTTTTGACGAATTTTAACAGATTTCAGATAAGTTATGAAGCTTCTGGAGGATTTTAAGAAATTTTAGGAGTCTTGCAGATTTTTAAGGATTCTAGCAGATTCTGGAACAGTCTAGTATTTTTCGTGTAATACTAAGAAAATATTGAAATATTCTTTAAGATTTTATACTATTATATTAGAGTTTTAAGGATTCTTTATTAATTCTAATTATAAGAGTTTTAAGGATTCTAACAGATTTGGAAAAGGTTTTGAAAATTATGGAAGATTTTCGAAATTTCAGATAATAATTTGAGATATTAGGGTCCTTTTGTAGATTTTAGACGATTCTAAATATTTTATAAGATTATTATAAAACCAAAAAAAAACTATAAAAAATCATGGAAGAATCCACAAGAATTTAGAAGATTCTGGAACAAATATTTTGAAACATTTTCAGAGATTTCAGATAAGGTTTGAAGATTCTATAAGATAAATAATTTCGGGACTAAATTTCGGGAGTAAATTTCGGGAGTAAATTTCGGGAGTCTTGTAGATTTTGAAGGATTCTAAAAGATTCTGGAGAATTCTGAAAACCTCTAGAAGATTCTAGAAGGTTATGGAAGAGTTCAGCGTATTTTAGAAGATTTTAGAAGATTTTGGAACAATTTATAATATTTTGAAGAATTAAGAAAATGTTGAAAAAATTCTCGAGGATTCTAGAAGGTTATGGAAGAGTTCAGAATATTTTGGAAGATTTTAGAAGATTGTTGAGGAATCTGGCAGATTATGGATCAGTCTGAAAATCCAGAGAATTCTAACGGATTCGAAAACTTTTTTGAAAATTGTATCTGAATTGAGAAGAATTCGGAGGATCTTGAAAGAGTCTATAAAATTTTGGTTTTTTCCGGAGAATTCTGGAAATCTACGGTACAGTGTAAAATTTTCTGAAGAATTTTAACAGATTTAAAATTAGTTTCAAAGATTTGTAATATTTTAAGAGATTTTGTAAGTCTTTTGTAGATTTTAACAGATTTAACAGATTTCAAATAAGTTCTAAAAATTTTGTAGTATTTTAAGAGATTTTGTGAGTTGTAGATTTTAACAGATTTAACAGATTTTAAATAAGTTCTAAAAATTTTGTAGTATTTTAAGAGATTTTGTGAGTTGTTGATTTTAGCAGATTTAACAGATTTCAAATAAGTTCTAAAAATTTTGTAGTATTTTAAGAGATTTTGTGAGTCTTTTGTAGATTTTAACAGATTTAACAGATTTCAAATAAGTTCTGAAAATTTTGTAGTATTTCAAGAGATTTTGTGAATCTTTTGTAGATTTTGCAGGATTGCAAATGGTTTTGGAAAAACAGAAAATTTTGGTGCCTTATAGAAGAGTTTAGAAGATCTGATAATTTGGACATTTTTGAAAATTTTAGAAAACATTAAAAGAGTTTTTAAACGTCAAAAGTTTCTGTTTCTGATAAGTTCTCAGAAAACCAATTGGACCTTGGAATAAAAAAAGGAAAAGTAATAAAATCCTTAGTCTTGTCATTTTGAAAGTATCCAAGAAAAATGGCTCAATAATGAATCATTGATGTCATTTGGCCCAAAGGGTCACTCTAGATGTTAGATAGATTGCAGGAAAAACGATAGGTGCAAATAGACCAATGACCGAACAAACGACGTATTTTATAGCATTCCAGGGTCCAGATCCTATCCTTCCATCTACGCCAGGTTATTTTTACCCCTTTTTCTCGACAATCGAATGTTGATAAGGTTTTTTTTTTGGCCCGATTGTAATAACAGTAGAGTACATGAAAAAAAATTTAGAAATCAAAACCCTTAATTTTTGGTTCCTTATAACTTGTGTAAAATTTGAAATAGACCGATTTATATCCAGAGGTCCCTCAAGGCTAAAATAAGTTTTGAAAATTCGTTATTCTCAGAGTTTTGGAAAAATCGCTGATAATTATTTTTTTCCGTGATCTACATAATATGCCCAATTTTCCAAAATGTTGTAAGATTTTAAAACTTTGAGTTTTTCTAGGAAAAAAGCTCATTTTTATATACTTCAAAAAAGTGAAATAAACTTTAAAAGCTTTGCAAATTACCTTAAAATTTTTCTGCACCTCTGGAAACTTTCTCGCACTCAAAATTTACTGTAAAAAATTGAGAAGAATAGCTTTAGAAAAAACAGGAAGTAAACAAAATTTAGAATCGGGTTCTTTCAAATAAAGTCTTTTCAATTTTTTTTTTTTTCAGATAAATTTTGAGTGCGAGAAAGTTTCCAGAGGCTCAAGGAATTTTGAAGATAATTTTCAAAACCTTTAAAATTTATTTTAGGTTTTGAGTTTTAAATGAGATTTTAAATGAAACTTTAAATAAAAATAAGATTTTCATTTTATTTCATCACATTTTCAGCTTTCCGAATTTTCAGTATACTAAACTTGCATCTTACCGAATTTTTAGTTTAACGAATTTTTAATTTACCGAATTTTCCTCTTATCGAATTTGCATTACACCGAATTTTCATTTTACAGAATTTGCGTATTCCGAATTTTTATTCTATCGAATTTTTAGTTTACCGCATTTTTAGTGTACCGAATTTGCATCTTGCCGAATTTTTATATAACCAAATTTTTATATAACCGAATTTTTAGTTTACTGAATTTGCATTTTACCGAATTTCAATATTACCAAATTTTCATATAACTGAATTTTTAGTTTACTGAATTTACATTTTACCGAATTTTACTATTACCGAATTTTAATATTACCGAATTTCACATTACCGAATTTTCCTCTGACCGAATTTGCATCTTAACGAATTTTCATTTTAGCGAATTTTCATATTTCCGAATTCTTATTCTACCGAATTTTCAGTGTACTGAATTTGCATCTTACCGAAATTTCAAATATCAGAATTTTTAATTTACCAAATTTGCATTTTTCCTGAATTTTCATATTTGTGAATTTTTATTATACAGAATTTTCAGTGTACCGAATTTGCATCATATCGAATTTTCATATTACCGAACTTTTAGTTTCCCGAATTTGTATTTTAACGAATTTTAATATTACAGAATTTTCCTCTAATCGAATTTACATCTTAAATAATTTTCATTTTACCGAATTTGAATACTTCCGAATTTTTATTTTACAGAATTTCCAGTTTACAGAATTTCCGTTGTCGGAATATGAAACTAACCGAATTTTAATATTATAGCATTTTGAGTTTGCAAAATTCGCATTTTATCAAATTTGTATCTTACCTAATTTTCATATTTCCGAATTTTTATTTTACCGAATTTTCAGTGTAGCGAATTTGCATCTTACCGAAATTTCATATTACAGAATTTTTAGTTTACCGAATTTGCATTTCACCGAATTTGTATCTTACCGAATTTTCATACTTCTGAATTTTTATCTTACCGAATTTTCAGTTTACCGAATTTTCAGTGTACCAAATTTGCATGTTACCGAATTTTCATATTTCCAAATTTTTAGTTTACTGAATTTTCACATTCCCGAATTTTCAATGTACCGAATTTGCATCTTACCGAATTTTCAGTTTACTGAATTTTAATATTACCGAATTTTCAGCTTACCGAATTTTCGTATTCCCGAATTTGAATCTTACCGAATTTGAATCTTACCGAATTGTGTTTACCAAATTTACAAGCTAAAAATTTGGTGAAATAAAAATTCTTGAATTTGTGATTCGGTAAGTTGCAAATTCAATAGCCTAAAAATTCAGTAAATGCAAATTCGGTAAATTGAAAATTCGATAAAATAAAAATTCGGGCCTCTGAAAATTCGGTAAGATGTAAATTCGGTAAACTGAAAATCCGGTAAAATGCCAATTCGGTGAATTAAAAATTCGGTAAACTGAGAATTCGGTGGAATGCAAATTCGGTAAAATGCAAATTCCGTCAACTGAAACTTTGATAAACTGAAAATTCGGTAAACTGAAAGTTTGTTAAACTGAAAATTCGGAAAACTGAAAATTTGGTAAACTGAAAATTCGGTAAACTGAAAGATTGGTAAACTGAAAATTCGGTAAACTGAAAGTTTGGTAAACTGAAAATTCCGTAAACTGAAACTTTAATAAACTGAAAATTCGGTAAACTGAAAGTTTGGTAAACCGAAAATCCGGTAAACCGAGAACTCGGTAAAATGCAAAGTTGGTAAACTGAAAATTTGATAATCTGATAATTCCGTAAACTCAAAATTTGGTAATCTGATAATTCAGTAATCTGAAAATTTGGTAAACTGAAAATGCTGTAAGATGAAAATTCGGGAATCTGAAAATTCCGTAAGATGCAAATTTGGTGAACTGAAAATCTGGTAAAATGCAAATTCAGTAAAATGCAAATTCGGCAAAATTCAAATCCGGTAAATTGTAAATTGGAAATTCCGTAAATTGAAAATTCAGTAAACTGAAAACCCTGTAAAATGCAAATTCGATAAATTGAAAATTCGATAAACTGAAAATTCGACAAAATCCATATTCGAGAATCTCAAAATTCGGCAACTTTTAATTTTAATTAATTTAATTTTTAAAAATTTCCGTATAATGCTGGTTCTGTTACTTGCATTTACGGTAACTTACAGACCTCCAGAGAATAACGAGTTTTTAAAACTTATTTTAGTCTCGAAAAACCTCAAGATATTAATCAATCTACTTAAAATTTTTCACAGGTTATAAGGGCCCCAAAAATGAAGCTTTTTAGTACTAGGCTATTTTTAATTTCTGTTTATTTTTTTTGACCCTAATAAAAAATTTAAAAAATTTTTTTTCGACAGCCTCATAAAAGTTAAACCGTCTTCGGTTAGTAATCCCTGTAAAAAATCAAGTGGTCTCTATTGTACTGGAAAAATGCATGAACTTGAAATTGGATAAAACCGACTCCAAGGAACGATTGCTCTCTGTTTTACTGGGTTTCTAACTCACGTGGGTGAATGGCTGACGAGCCTAGGTGAGAAAGAGCAAAATGCGATGGTGGAAAACAGAAGCTTTTCTCCAGGGAATTTTCTAAGACGCTTACGGCAATACTCTCTGCTTTCGATCAGAAACCAACGTCTGTAGAGTATAAAGCAGCATCTGCTGTGTTCAAGATACTCAACATTCGTTCCTTGCCTTCAATGAAATATATCTTTTGAAGTAGTGTATAAACTGCAACTGAAGATTTATTCCATATTTAAAAGATATACACCCGGTGTATTCCACGTCAAACTCGAACAAACCAGACCTTCGCATCATTGATTTTTTTTTACCTTTGGCTACTTATTCTTTTTGGTAAACAAAATACAGTCGGCCAAAGATTTTACTCGAAAACATTTTTTTTCAAAGTTATTGCACTTTTTTGATTTTACACTTTTTGAGTCTCTAAAACACGAATTGTACATTTGGATTCAATGGAGCTTTTTTACACTAAAGAAAATAATTTCGGTTCATTTGATTAAAACCGGGCTAAGTGGTACAGCCCTTAGTTCATTGAGGGCTGTACCACTTAGCCCAATTTGGATTCCCTGGAGCTATTTTACACTAAAGAAAAAAATTACGGTCTACTTGATTAAAACCGGGCTAAGTGGTACAGCCCTCAGTTCACTAAGGGCTGTACCACTTAGCCCGGTTTGGATTCCCTGGAGCTATTTCACACTAGAGAAAAAAATTACGGTCTACTTGATGAAAACCGGGATAAGTGGTACAGTCCTTAGTTCACTAAGGCTGTACCACTTAGCCCAGTTTGGATTCCCTGGAGCTATTTTACACTAAAGAAAAAAGTTTCGGTTCATTTGATTAATCCTGGGCTAAGTGGTACAGCCCTTAGTTCACTAAGACTGTACCACTTAACCCAGTTTGGATTTCCTGGAGCTATTTTACACTAAAGAAAAAAATTTCGGTCCATTTGATTAAAACCGGTCTAAGTGGTACAGCCCTTAGTTCACTGAGGGCAGTACCACTTAGCCCGGTTTGGATTCCCTGGAGCTATTTTACACTAAAGAAAAAAATTTCGGTCCATTTGATTAAAACCGGTCTAAGTGGTACAGCCCTTAGTTCACTGAGGGCTATACCACTTAGCCCGGTTTGGATTCCCTGGAGCTATTTTACACTGAAGAAAAAAATTTCGGTCCATTTGATTAAAACCGGGCTAAGCGGTACAGCCCTTAGTCAACTAAGGGCTGTTCCGCTTAACCCGGTTTTAATCAAAAGAACCGAAACTTTTTTTTTGGTGTAAAAAAGCTCCAAAGAATCCAAATGTACAAATGAACAAAATTGATTTTCATTTAGTTCAACAATACTAAAGAGATGACAAATATTTGTTTATATATATATGGGACGTTCCACGACAACCGGGCCACCTCTCTGCCCAAAAATTGAGAAGCTTAAGAAAAATGTATAATAGCTCAAAATGTTTGAATTGATGATGGCTTCAAAAAGCCATCATTTTCTACTTCATTTTGGAAAAAAATGGAAAAAACAATATTTTAGAAAAAATGGAAAAAATAATATTTTGGGGAAAAATTAGAAAAAACAATATTTTGGAAAAAAATGAAAAAAACAATATGTTGAAAAAAAATAGAAAAAACAAGATTTCAGAAAAAACATTGCAAAAACAAGATGTTTGAAAAAATTTAAAAGGCAAGATTTTTGAAGAAAATTGAAGAAACAAAATTTTGAAGAAAAATTGAAGAAACAAGATTTTGAAGAAAAATTGAAGAAACAAGATTTTGAAGAAAAATTGAAGAAA
>JBAGKK010319084.1:0-19730 GCA_037177015.1 Euceroptres primus
AATCAGAAAGTAATGTTTCATTAAACGCGTGATTAGCCTTCTAAATAAATTTTATAACGGAATGAGATCTCCTTGATACAGACTGATAGAGATCTGTGACAGTGAATAAGGCAAGACATCTAAGTCAATAAACAAAGACTAATTTTTTTTATTACTACAAAGTCCAGCTTCAGAGTTCTGAAGCAACCTCCGCGTTTTCTGGTTTCTGCATAAGGTTCGAGATCGTTTACGTGCTCTGAACAATAATCCGGATATTTCTGGTGCAATAACACTAGAGTTAATTGACTTTAGAAAAGGCAGAACGAACAATTTGATGACCTATTAAATTCTACAATTTTAAATTGAGGAAGGGAAACAAGAATTTTGAAGACTGAAAATTTACAGCCAAATACATTTTTTCCAAGAATATTAGGAAGTTTCAAAAACGAAATATAATTAAAATACATTTTGGAAGCTTGGTAAATTGCGTTAACCTTTTTTTTTTCTAATTTCAATCATAATATCTGAATGGTTCTAAGTGCTGGTCAATACAGACTCTCCTATTATGAATATGGAGTAATATGGAAAGATAAACAAATTTGTATGAAGACAAAGGATTATTCGCAGAGTGAGAATAATTTGCAGTCTGAATCTTTAAAGATTAAAGTTCACAGATGTTCGACAACTATGACATCACGACCACATGACTGCTCTCCAGAGATCGTCACGAAGAGCAACGAGTTTCATTATACTTCAATGGAAATAATTATGAAAAAAATACAAACATAGTCGTGGAATTGACGCGTACGATAAGAAACTACTTATTCATAACAAAACAAATTTTTATTAGTAAGCTAATTTGCCCATCAGAAATACGTACGTTCTTAACGAATCAAAAAAACGATTTCTTGAAAATGATTTTTAAGAAAATATTTTATAACTTTAGCAAAATATTTGTTTAAACATTCTGCGAATAAAAAATAGGATGTCAAATACAAAATTCCTTATTAAATGAACAATATTCCACTGAATATAAATTATTCTCTGAAACAAATATTCCATTGAATATAAATTACTCTCTGAAACAAATATTCCATTGAATATAAATTATTCTCTGAAACAAATATTCCATTGAATATAAATTATTCTCTGAAACAAATATTCCAAACTTGTTTGTTCTCAAGCAGAATTAAAAAATAATTTGATAGCCATAATCGGATCGAATAATATTTTCGCACAGGAAGCAACTTGTTTCTGGTTTGCGTACGTAAAATGAGTAGTAAAAATAAATTACTGCAATGTGACCTAAGCTGTAAACGAAGCTTTGTTTTTCAGTGACGTAAATTATATTGTTATCTGGTAGGCATTTCCGTTATTGTCCTACGCACCGGAAGAAAAAGTGCTAGCAATCGTAGGATTCTCATTTCCCGAGTCCTAGTGCACATGCACTCACGATACCACGTGCGATTTCTTCCACACGCCAAAAAGTGTAGTAATAACTAAATCTTGCAGACGAAGTACATAGACTCATAATTGCATAATCGAACTTGCTGCAACCGATGACTATTTCGGGAGTAAAGTGTCTCAAAAAAATGCTTATAAATTAATTTTGTCCCAAATAATCAATGAGTGGTTAATTTTAATAAATTTTGATCAAATGAAATTTAATTTCTATAAAAATTTAATTCTGTTTAAACATGCTAACATTTTTTTATCAGTCGAACGAAAAATAAATATTTACTGATGAATGTACATCTGCTATTTGCATTTTTTCTTGTTTGAACTTGACACGGAAACTTAACAAACGTGTTGTTATCAATGTAAAAAAAAGTTTTGCGTAATTCTATTTTGGATAAACGCCAAGAAAATTTCTAAGTGTTGCATTAGCAAGAAATCATTCTTGCTGGAGAAATTCTTTAGGTTGCAAGCAAATTTACGAGTAATTTACGTTCAATTCTCAGCGAGAAACTTTTACCACGGCAGAGAATGTCGTAAACTAAAAGGATATTCTGAGTGCATGTGCACTCAAGAGATTTAGGCTAATACCTTTTGCAGTGTTGAAATTATGTGTTGAGTGAAAATTGTATTTCTGATTCTGTCGAAACCTTCTATAATAGTAGACCAATTTAAATATTTCCAAATTAAAAAGGGAATTTTTAAATTAAAGGTTATAAGTTATTTGGTTAAATATAAAATTACTAAATTAGGAGCATGAATAACTGGTAAAACTTTTATGTTATGTTATAGAGAAACATTTCTTACTAAAGAAACAAGAGCAAGTATGACTTTAATAAAAATTTTAAGTGGCAAGAAATTCAATTCTAACTCCGAAGAAACAAGAATGCTGACCTCGTACAGACAGAGCCTTTCGTTATTATACATATTCATATAGCTCATAAAATAAGCTCAAACGATATAAAAGTGAAACATGTGATAATAATTTAATTACTTTTTTGTTCACGCTTATATGCTTCTCATGCAAATTTTAATATCTGCAAGACATATTTGTTGTCATATTATTCCTTCCATTGATTTAAAATAATTTAAAATACATAAAATCAACAGACTTTTGTTTTAAAGAAAAATAGTAATTAATGAACGGGAACAATGAATTTTACGACAGAAAAATTACATGTATTATCATGATGTAATAGGAATAAAACAATGTTGATGACTTACTTTCTTTTCTCTCCAAATGGTAATTTATTTGGAAATTTATTAGTGTTAAAATATATATTTTTGCAGGGGAATCAATCATTTTGATCAGGAAGGAGTTCTACATGTAGTTGGATAATTTGATATTTAAGAAACGGAATATTTTGAACTCCCATTTTCTAAGAGAAGGATTATTCAACATAAATTATAATAAGGGACATTAAACGCAATGAGACTTTGAATTTACATTAGAGATGCATAAATGCAAGAGTCAAGGAGAGTATCAAACAATTATTAAGTCACCTTTGAAGCTGGAAATGATTAGAAAAATAGTTGCTCGTGTTTTATCTTTTATCGTCATTTAGCATTTATGACGAATCAACTGCTAGTTGCTAGCAGAATTAATTACATTTACCCACGTGACTTTGTGCAACTTTGTGTTGTAGGCAATTCACCCGATGCACAGTTTCTTGGTTCAGTTGTACTCAATGCACTCACAGCAAGCGCAAGGAAAGAATTCTCAGAACAAAGAAAGTAGGCTTTATTACTCATCCACAATTACCCTTACTTTCAGCCTCTACAAAGAAAAAAAAAAACAATTATAGAATTTAGTGTTTATACAGTTTTATTTCAACTACATTTCAATAAATATTGTTTCAGCTAAGTATTTGTTGATTTTACGTTCAGCTGTTAATGGAAAACTTCAAATTTAATCTGGAAACTAATAAACCATTATCAAAAAGTCTTTAAAAAGTTTGATAAACCTTTTTTAAAATTGTTCTATTTAAATTATATTTTTTCCTTTATTTTATACACAGGAATTTCCTAAGTAGTCGGAATTTGCATTTCTTGATAAAATAAACCTTTTATGATTTTTATAAACCTATAAATTTTGCAAATTTGCTTGAATTATAGATGCTGTAAGGTAGCTGTTAAACTCCTTATATTCAAAAAATATAAGGGTCGTTGTCAAAAAGTTGTGAAATTTAAGTCCCGACAGTTTTACACATTTTCATTATTTAATATATTTTTTTGAATACCACTGGTATTACTTACATCGAAGTAATTTTTGGTAAAGTTTAAAAATTTTAGTTGCCGTTGATTAGAAATGGGAAATTAAAATAAAAAAGTTTCCATCCTTACCATCTGATATGGAAGAAATATACCCAAAATGTCGGTGACCTGTCCCCAAGTACAGATTCACAAACTAAAATTGCGAAATAACGACAGAAAAATTTTATAAATTAATTGATACCCATACGGGTGATTTTTATAAAGTTAAAGAATCTAAAAATTATGAATAGGGATAAATATTTTAGATTTCAAGATGTCTAGAAATGTTTAGAAGTCTGTCCCTGAAGTTTCATGTTCACTCGGTAACCCTCATATTTTAGGTTCAAACTTAGACAAAATCACTTTAAAAAATCTTTAAAAACTCAAAAACTCATTACTTTTAGTCCTACGCAAGTGCTCGTATAATCAGAAACATGTTTATTGTTCGCAACTTCAAAAAATTTCTGCAAATTATGTACCGTACGATAATTGATAACAATGTCCACTCGGTAACCCATTTTTAAAAAGTGTTAATTAAATAAAAATATAATCCAAAATCTAGAGGCACAGTTAAATAGAGTGTGGAAAAAGAAATTTTTACAATATTTTAAAAATTTTTTATCTCCACTCTACATATTTGAAAAATAATTTTGAAGTTTATTTTTCTGCGTTTATTGAATGTCCACTTGGTAACCTTCCTAACATGTAATAGTATATTATGCAACATGTGCGTAAAACCGTACGCACGAGTTGCATACGATATTTTTTGACACAGTGTGCGTAAAATGCGTTTTTAACACACCCTTATCAGTGGGTGTGTAATAAGCCGTTTTACGCACTAATATGGGTGTGTAAAAACGCATTTTATACGCATACTGTGTCAAAAATTATTTATCTCACTTCAAAAATGATTCTTGTTGTCTTAAATTGGTATTTTCTTTTTATTTTGGATCACAATTACTGGAAAAAAATACTTTAGCTAGTTCTGAGAAGATTTTTTTTTTTTAAATCGATAGGCCGAATTTCACAAATTGTTATATTGAGTTATATTAAAGCAACGACCCATAAAATCTAAATCACTATTTAGATTTTTGCACCTATTTGCACCTTTTGCACCTATACTGATATCTATTTGCACCTACCCACTTTAAAATTGTTGTCAAAAGAATGGTTGCGTTTATTTTTACAAAAAATATAAAAAACTCTTTTGATGAAAAATAAAACTCGTTGAAAATTGAACCCATGTCGAAAAAAGAGGTTAGTTTAGGGGAATTGTGTCTAAAATGGACACTTAGTATTAATCAGCTTGATATTTTCAGGACTTAAATAATTATTATTTCTCGAAAACGAGTCTGATAAACGGTACTTTGTCATTTTTTCAAGACTCAAAGTGGGGAATAATACATTTGAATAAACTAAAAAATGCAAGAAGAAAAGGTCTGCATTTTGACCGTTTTATCTACACGCTTGGATAAAATGGCCAGTCCCAAAGTATTAGCTTAAACATGTTTATTTTTCTGTTAATTTCAGTACTAAGGTTGCTAAATGTCACATTATATTTTGTTTATTACTATAACATTTTTATTATATAAATATCACGAAATATTGTAAAATATGAGTTAAAATAGAGTATGGGTTATATTGAGGTTAAAAGTACAATAAATTATTATTTATAAACAAATTATTGTTGTCAAAATAAGAAATCAAGAACATATTTCAAAACATGAAGTTTTTTGGTATTAAATAATTTTAAAATTATAATTTTCTTGAAATAGGTTACATAGCATTAACGAAATGTGATACGTTATGATGTCACAAATTACCGACGGGATATAAAAATATTCGGAAATCCTATTTTAAAACGAACAAAGATATTAAGTTGAAACATAAGAAAATGATAGGAAATATGAATGGGCTGTTATGTGTTATTTTCTCATAATTTTGAAGAAAACTTATTTACAAAATAATTTTTTTCAAAATTGACAAATTTGTTTTCAAAATAAAAAATAATTTTTTTCAAAATTTTGAAAAAATGACACATAAAAGATGTGCCCTATCATATTTCCTATCATTCTCTTAAGTTTCACCTTGATATCTTTGTTTAAAAATAAGATTGCCGAATATTTTTTATACCCCATCGGTAATTCGTGACATCATGACGTATCACACGCCCTTAAAGCCGTTTGTTTACGGTAAAACAGAATTCTAAATTTTAACAGTACCGATGGTACGAATTAAGAGGTTATGTTACAGCACTACACTTAATTAAAAAGATTATCCAATTTGTTCACAATTTTAATGTATGTTTATTTTATTTAATGTATGTTTAATGTAATGTTCACTTTCAAATTATTTAAAAATATAGTTTGACCACTATGAATTATTCACTTTAAGTAATTATTTCTTATAAAAATAAATATATAAATAGGGGATATTTCTATCGGGAGTAGACAGATGGCGCAAAATCTCTTTCAACTGACACAAGATTATGACCATTTTATCCGAGTCCCTATTTTATTATTATATTTATATTTTCAATTAATTGAGTCACAATAAAAAATTGTTACAAAGCTTAAACGAAAGTTTAGAGAATGAACTATATTATACCAATAACAATGGCAGCATTAACATATGGTAAAGCATTCAATAATGTAATTCAATTTTGAAGTAACATTTTATCATAAAGTAGGTGAAATCTATAATCACATTTTATTATGTCAATTTACATATTTATCATTTAAAATCATTTGTCATCGGTGTGTATTTCATCTCACAATATTTTCGTATAAAAAACTGGCGTTTATTTCTTTTAACCAGTTAATTATTAAAGATTGAACGATTTAGCGGAGTGACCGTTTTAGACACAATTCCCTTACAGTCAAATTTTATTGGAACACCGTATTTTAAAGCAATTTTTTTTATTACTGCTGGTTACTTTGTACTTTCCATTACACATCACGTTACTTTTATTGCCCAAATAAGTGGAGAAAATTCCAGATTCATTTTCATTTACGGAGCTTTTTTTGACATCCATTTAAAAAATGTTAAAAACTCAACTGGAATTTTGCCTGCTAAGAAGTAAGAACAAGAATGCAGCTTTCTGGTTTATCTGGTTATAAGAATAAACTTTCTGGTTTATCGACTGATGATATAAATATTTACATTAGTATTCCCCGTAATCGCTTCTAGAAGGTTTGAGGTTAGGTTTTACATAAATCTATTTTTATCTATTTGTATGATTGTTTACAACGTTTACGATTATTGCAAAGGAAAAACATTACAAATCAGAATGGAAAATTAAAACGCATAATTTCCCATTAAATTTCCGTCTCTTAATCAGGTAATTATATTTTTTCACGAAAAGATCATAAGCATTTGTGTTCTTGTTTTGGAGTGCTGAACATTTTTAATCAAAATCATAGATTTTCGGGCATAAAATTTCTATTTCCTTGATTTATTTACTGTTATAAATATATAAATGTTAAATAACAATAAAGAAAATTATTAAAATTTTTATTTTGCTCTAGAAATTTCTAGGTTAGGTTTTCAAAGTTACAATATTAATAGCTTTAAAACCTGTAAAATAATATCTTTTTCTTTGAATAAAACATTATTTTTTGGGTAAAAGATTGCAGAATACTATAAAAATGTCAGCTACAGTAAAAGATACAAAAGAGGAAGTCCAAGTTGATCAATCTGAGAATCAAGAGGAAGGAAATTCCAAGTGCGAGTCTCCAAAACGAGGAACAACTCTCTCAACTAGTACGAGCAGTTTCGAAGCTCTGGATCCCCATGATCCAAACCTGAGTCGACTTGCAAATAATATGTTTCAAAAGACTAGCGAATATTTGCAAGAGGAATTGACCGCGACTCACGCCGATTATCGATTGCTGGAGCGACTCAATCAGGAAACAATTTCCAAGTATTCCGAACTGAAAACTATTGCTACGAACGTTTCTCAGTCTCTCAATTCACTTAATGAAAAGTACAAAAATTTACAGCCTGTTCTGGATAATATCAATCAAATAGACGATAGTGTGAATAAATTAGAACAGGCTGCTTACAAATTGGCCAATTACTCTAAGAGATTAGAAAACAAATTCAAAGAGCTTGAAAAAGAGAGTAAGAATTAATTTTAACTTGAAAATTATGGACTATAGACTGTAGAGCTATTATAATTATAAATATGTAAAAAGTTTCGGGTTATTTGCATTTCTAATTTAAGAAAATAAAATTTATGTTTGTATATAAGCCATTTATTCTAGTAGAGAATTTAATCACTGTTTCTGATCCTGAGTTAATAAATTATAACTAAACTTTTAAGAAAAGGAAAGGTATCGTAAAAAAAGACGCATGACTTTCAGAAATCATACTATTAATTGTTGATAATTATGACATAATTTGAATATTAAATACAATGTTTCGTTAATTCCAAAATCAAACAATTTTTGTTAATTCCAAAATCAAACAATTTTTGTTAATTCCATTCCAAATAATGTTCCTACCCACAAATAGAAATAACAACTTTTCGTCTCCAACCTGTATAAAAGTGCCGTTTTATTAAATAACTATTCATAAAAATAAAATATCAACAGATTGTAAACAATCAGGTAAATG
This sequence comes from Euceroptres primus, assembly GCA_037177015.1. Classification (NCBI taxonomy): domain Eukaryota; kingdom Metazoa; phylum Arthropoda; class Insecta; order Hymenoptera; family Figitidae; genus Euceroptres; species Euceroptres primus. Next base: position 8,305 of record JBAGKK010319084.1, read on the forward strand.
TAAAATAACGCTCAAAATAGAAAAGAAACTTCCTTTATACAACGCCTAGTTTTATTTGAAGCTGGTATACACTTTATAAATATCTGAAAGTGAAATTGAAATCTAAGTAAATTGTACTCGCTATCGATTGGTATCTATCTAAAAATTAACTCAACGCACATCGCACATTGGAATTAATTTTCTAACTTGAATGAGAATGTGTTACGTATATTCCGGAAAAATCTACTTAAAAATTGCTTGCAAGTTTAAAGGTTACGCAGCACTCAGTCATCAAATGTCCAGATTTAATTATCTTATTTAACTCTCATACACAAGAGACGTCTTTTTTTTAAAAAACGTCGCTCTCCGCGTTTAATCGTATGTCAAACTTAGTAAATCATTCTGATATTTCCTATTGCACACTCTTGTATAAAAACCGACGTTGTCGTTGTACGAATTCTAAGTTTCAAGATATTAAAAACAAGAAATTGTTTTAAGATATTACAAACAAGAAATTGTTTCAAGATATTAAAAACAAGAAATTGTTTCAAGATATTAAAAACAAGAAATGGTTCTGTAAAAAAATTTTCAGTAGAAGGCTACAATATCAATGATAATTTCAAGCGATCAACGATGTTTCTATGCGACTGAGTAAGGCAAATTACAGCAACTATGATCACTGCTCTAAATATTAGCTGAGTACGCTCGAAAAATTTTCAGAACCAAAAGTTGCCTGTTTAGGAACCAGTAGAATAAATAATTGGACTCTAATCGCTTCTGGATTGAAGCTGAGCTTCGCGCAAAGGAGTTTGATACTCGAGTATGCGCGTTGGCAAGGCAGATGGTCGGGCCCGATAGTCAGGTTTCCACAAGTTGTTTCACTTACAAAGTCTTTTTAACCGAGCCAACATGTCCTGAGATTGTGGTTGCGACACTGCGCGAGGTTTTTCATTTAGCAGTCCAGGAAGTTTCCAGCCATCAATAATTCAAGAGCTATTTCGGGGGCGATCGGGAACTCAGGAATCTCTGTGCTGCTGTTTGTGTAGCGCACTTTATAGGTGAAGTACATACAGACCTTCTGCAGTACATGTGAACTAAGAAAAAAATTTCAATTGACACAAGCTCCGAAAAAGAATTTTTAAAGACTGAACAGATATTTTAAAATTATGATAATCGATTTTACGTTAAATCTGTCGAATCAAGTTTCTAAATAATTTTTTATAGTTTCGCTTATACAATTATGAATATAATTTAACTTAAAGTTTCAAATACTTACGGAATTTCTCGAAAATTGACTTCATTAGCTTCGTTTTCCGCAAACTGGCCAGGACCACTCAGCATGGCCTTAATCGTGCCACTCGTTAAAGCGTGCTCCCTTTTCACAATAAATTCATGACCATCACTGCTTACCAATTTCACATACATTGCATCTGGACCTTCACAACCTCCGTAAACTGGACCCGATTCCTGCTAATTTTTTTTTATTATTTCGTAATCTAATTTCGCATCAAAAATAGGCTAATTTAAGTCGCAACCATTTAAACAACCAAAGCCAAATATGTACACACAGTTAATGCAGGTTGAACAATCTTTAGTATTCGACTAGTTATTTCCAATCAAACAGCAAAAAAATCTGAATTTTGTTTGTCAAAGTATACTATAATTAAATCTAAATCGAATGGTTTAAAGAAAATGATTATTTAGTTAAAAAATTGAACCTTGGGATGAGATAGAACAAAAATGTTTCTCGGGAGTTTGTTTAGTCGAATACTTTGTTGATTTTAAAGGACATTCATACAGGTCGATCAAATATATAAAGCGTCAGCATTTGAATGGCAATGATAGGTACCGCATGCAGGTCACTAGACGATGTGCCCCCTTCTTCCTCTGCTCTACCGTCGCTTTCTTCGTCGTAAACTGAATGCTTGATACGAAAAAAAGCCACTGTTAATCAGTAAATTAATTGATATAATTGGATTTTTAGCTAGATATGAAATTCTGAGGAATGATTACTGATTAGCTAGGCATGAAATTCTGAAGAATGATTACTGATTAGCTTATCACTGAAAAATTAGAGAAAGAGGCTGCGCAGCCCACCTTCTTGAAAAAACATCGAATTCACCCAAAACTATCGTGCAAAAGTGCTTGCATGCATTTTTTTTATTGGTGCAGTCACATACCTTTTCAGCTTGCATATTCACGTCCGAAGACATCTTTCTGCTCTTTTATTTATTCGGCCCTAATAAAAGGAAGAGATTTACGTCATTAAATTTGATTAACTTTTTTAATTTGCAACGTAACCTACAAATCATGGATTTCATATTTATTATGCATTTTAAAAATATAATTAAACTCTGAAACTTAAGAAGCTACAAACAATTTCATAACAAAAGTTGATTTCTAATAATCTAGCAATAATACTAAATAATCTATATTTATTATTACTCATCACTTTTGAGTAGAAGAGAGGTTAAGTTCTAAAAAATCTGTAAGAGGTTAAACTTAAGAAAAAACCATTTCCAACACTCGTAAGTTGTTAAAAAGAGCAATTGCACACGATAAATAGTATTTTCCGTTGAAAAACTACGATAAAATGGTAAAATTAGCAAGATAAACAATGACTAACGAATGAAGACTATCAATCGATTAAATTGACATATTTCTCTCCAGAATAATCGTAATATCCACGAATTTGAAAATAATTTTTTGGATTCAAGTGAGCAATTATAATGAACTATTTGCGTACCTGAATACAAAATAGCGGGAAGGAATCGGTCCCTTATTATTTTTTGAGAAATAAATTTGCTAACCTTTGCAGTCTTTGCAGATGAACGAAGTTGGCAGCAAGCTGGAACAGCTGGAAATGTTTCGATATCTCGAAAGAGGGGTATTTCTGCGCATGTGCAAGAACAGATATAAACATTTTTTTTAAATAATGCGAATAATGATAAATTATGTATTTTTTAGGCACAAAAATACATTATGTGAATATTAATAATAAATTAGGGTACTTTCACAGGAAATTTGAAGTTAAATCCCATGCGTATTTTGATTTGTATTTTTTTATTTTTAACATTTTTAAAGAGTTCGCGGTTTTCTAACCTCAAAAAAAGCAACAAAATTCTAAATGTTAAATTCAAAAACTTCAAAAAGAAGAAACCGAAGAAACAATTGGAGATTCTTCTTCTTAAAGAATTTATTAAAAATATGAGATTTTCAAAATGAAAAATAATATTCTACAACTTAAATAATGAAATTAGTTTGAAAAGGATTTAATTTTTAAGTTAAAAACCATAACAGGTAAATAAGAGAACGCTAATTTTATTGTCAATTTGAAGACAATTATTTATAATAACTTTTCTTGCTTTTTTTGCTATGAAAAGAACGATTTGAGAACAATATGACATAACAAGAACAATAAGTTATTACAAGTTACATTGTACAACATTTACATATTATGAACTTTTATATAAAATCTATTTCCAATATATATGTATATAAAACACAGATTGCATTATTTATTTTTATTTATTTATTTATTAAACAGTGTACGGGCAATGCCCTGTAGTCACAGTCGTGGTTTTTGAATTATTGCATTATGAATAAATGCATTTTTTGAATATTGACTGATATTGAAATAATTAATCTCTACAATTCATAAAATTATAATTACATTTAAAAATGCAATTTTTTCTAAAATACTTATTAGGGAGCGTCCATTAATTACGTAAGGCTTTTTGGGGAGTCGAAGTTACATTCATTTTTAAAGAAAAGTAAAATATGTACCTGAAAGGGTTAATAAATGATAAAAAATTTCATTGATTTTTGTTTTTGATTAATGATCTATTATTATTTGTAATACTTATATTATCCCAGTTTTTAATTTTTGTGTCTTAGCTTCCTCGACACTTATTTAAATATTTCTTTAAAAAGCCAGGTTCCACTTGATGGTACTAGTATTGGGTAAATTTTTAAAAAAAAAGTAACTAGTTACAGTTACGTTACAATAAAAAGTAACTAGGTATAGTTACAGTTCCCTTTTTAAAAAAATTAACTCGTTACAGTTACAGTTACTAGAAAAAGTAACCTAAGTTCCTTTTAAAGTTACTTTAAATTTTACCCCCCCCCCTTCCAGTTAAACAAATTTTTAACAGATGGACATTAGTTTAAATAAAAAGTACGCGTTATGTTTTGGCAAGTAAACAGCAATATAATATTTTGAATAAAAATTAACAAACATCTCTCTTTAATAGTATCTCTTATTAATTTTTAAAAGCAGTTGTTGAATACCACACAATGTGACCAAACGACCTTTTTTCGTTCAAAAAAGTCTATAGCTTACAATTTTTTTCCGATTTAAGTTTTTCTTTTAAAAATTAAAGAGCAATAAATTTCGAAGATTGCTTTTTAAATTTCCTTTTTTTATGCATTATATTTATAAACAAAACATGAAAAAAGTGCCACTTTTTAGAAAATAATGGCTTTCAGAATAATGGCTTTTTAAATTTCCTTTTTTTATGCATTATATTTATAAACAAAACATGAAAAAAGTGCCACTTCTCAGAAAATAATTGTTTACTCTTCAAAAACGACTTAGCTGCATTGTAAATCGCCTCAAGAGATTTACTAAATAAATAATTAAATAATTAATAAATAAATGACTCATGGGAACTAAAAGAATTCAAATAATTTGTAACTAATCCAGTTCATTGTTATAAACAAATTGAGTAAACACTTTGCTAAAAATCGTATTATAAGCTATAAGGTATCACATTTCTTCATTACTAAAACTGTTTTAAATTATTGCGGGAGTGATTCTTAGTCACAAAACCTTTAAGAAATTAACAATAACCATTGTTTTAAACAATTTTTCGGGAAATATATTTAAATTTACGTTTTTTCCAGACTCGGATTTCCCTTAATCTCTTGAATTGCTACAAATGTTCTTAAAAATGATATTTAATTATATTTGTAAAAATAAAACATTTATAATATTGATAAACAAATACGATAAAAAATTGGAAATTTTGGCATTTTCGCGTAGAAAAAATTGTTTTTTGTTCTGCAACTGCTTTGTGGTGCATTGAGAGTGATCGCTAGTCACAAAACTTAAGAAAAATTAACAATACCTATTGTTAAAAACAATTTTTCTGGCAATATACACTCATCGCTGGATTTCGGGCCGGCTTCATGGTCGTTCACGCTTTTTCGTTCCCCCCCCCCTGAGCGTCCCGCGACGGCGGCGTCGCTCGGGCAGTCAGGGCCGCCAGAAGTTGTTTACATCGCTCGCTCGTCACCTTAAATTCGGGTCAAACTGGATTTTAATAGCATTGAATTTAAGGCCGTCTACCCCCGAGCCCGGCCCGAAATCCAGCGATGAGTACTTAAATTTGCGTTTTTTCAGATTCAAATTTTCCGTAACTACTTTAATTGCTATTATAGATATTATTAAAAATGTATTAAATACTTGTAATTATAAATTATAAAATACAAATAATTATATTTGTTAAAGTATAACAATTATAATTTTTGTAAACAAATGCAATAAACAAATGTGAAATTTCAGCGAAATTTAATTAAGTTTTATGACTAACTGCCACTTCCAACGGATCATCAAACAGTTGCAGAATAAAAAACAATTTTTTTTTACGCTAAAATACGAAAATTTCCCGTTTGTTTATAAAAATTATAGAAGATTTTTGAATTATCATTTGGGTAGGTTGCGACATTATGAGATCTGTTTTCACATTTATAGTGAGTTGTTATCACTATAAATTTGAAAACAGATCTCAACTGTTTTTTTCACAGAATTTTAATTATAAAAATTAAAATTCTTGTACTTTAACAAATATAATTAAATACATATCATTTTTAAGAATATCTGTAAGAATGCAAGTAATTAAAGGAAATCCTACTTTGAAAAAAATCACAAATTTAAACATATTGCTCAAAAACTTGTTCATAAGTTAACAATAGTTATTGTTAATTTCTTCAAACTTTGTAACTAAAAATCACTGCCGCAATAATTTAAAACAGTTTTAGCAACAAAAATTTTAAACCGAACAACGATTTTTGGCAAATTGTTCACTTAATTTGTTTATAACAATGAAATGGCTTGCTCAATAAATTATACAAAAAATACAAAAAGTAACTCAAAAGTAACTAAAATTAAAGTTACAAGTTATTGCAAAAGTATTAATTAAGTTACGTTACGGTTTTATTTATTAAGTTAATTTACTTTTTTAAACAACTTTACTTACTTTTTAAAAAAAGTAACTGAGTTACTGCAAAAGATACAAAAGGAACTATTTTTTTCAGTAATGTAGATACTTGTCAGGAATTACTACCCAATACTGTATGGTACATTGACCCGAAAAAAGGAACCGTAATCTCAACTGGTCCAACAGCTTCGTTGAGTGCTCAATCTTCGAGAAGATACGACAGAATTGTTATCTGCGGCTCTTATACTGGAAGGGAAAGAATATTTCTTTACATTCTTATGACCTTGAACATAGTATTATTTCACGAGTATTATTGCCTACAATGTCAAAGGCATCGATTCATGGAGCATTGACCGAGAACCAAGCTTTATGGTCTCTTCACTCTTGGCTTGGAGCCCAGGATGAAATACCGGTTTCAAGAAGATGGATCACGTACTCACCTTCGGAGTTCAGACTCAAGAAAACCATCGTCAGTGCAGTTAAGACAAGTTGGTCTTGATCAGTGGCAGGAACATCTCCGACTTCCCGTGCCTTTTGATTTTTCCAAAAGATTTCGCTCACAATTATCTAGTCGACCTGGAAAAGAGGCTGCTAACATCATGCTTCCACTAATCTTTGGACTCGTCTTATTTACTTGTCAAGGTTGGCTGGCTCTTTCCAGTCCTGCAAAATACGATCAGCGTCAAGAAGGCGATATCAATGTGCAAATTGATCTCAAAGATGTGAAAATCGTCGCCCTAGTAAAATCAGATATTTTTGATGATTATACGGTAATTTCTTTTGTAAGGGTGTCTATCAATTTTGGATTTATAGATTATTGAAAGGATTATTGAAAAACTTTTCGAATTTAGAAATATTGAGAAATTGTGAATTTTGGGATGATTTAAAATGATTTAATGATTTCAAATGATTTAATGATTTTAAATGATTTAATAACTTTAAATGATTTAATAATTCTAAATGATTTAATGATTTTAAATGATTTAATGATTTTAAATGAATTTTTTAAAATGATTTTAAATCTCGAGTCTTTATATTTTGTTTTCATTTTTCATTCATTTTCATCCTTAGCTTGAATAAAGCCACTGTCGAATTTTTCTCAGTTTCTAATCAGTGTATTTTTTTTTTCTTTTGTTACAGAATTATGATTATGTTTATGATTATGCAGACTTCACTTTAAAACCGATAGTGAAGCCCACAACAAAACCTCCAGCAACAACTTCGATAAAGCCTTCTGAATCATCAACAGTTTCATCTTCAGATTTAGAAAATAAAACCACTGAAAGTTCTTCGACTACAAGTGCGACTACTATTAATAGCAATCAAATTCTAGAAAACTCAACAACAAGCGAAAGTCATATAGGTAAATTTCTCTACTCTCTAAATCTCAATTAGTGAAAAGTCGGTCACTAATTCACTTTAGTGAAAATTTCTGCTAATTATTAGTAGTTTTTGAATAAAGATTTAGTGAAATGTTCGAAACTACTAAAAAAATAGTGAAAAACGACTAATAATTAGTAGAAATTGTCACTAAAGTAAATTAGTGACTGACTTTTCACTAATTCAGATTTAGAGAGAGACTTAGAGATTTAAAGATTTAGAGACTTTATTTTCAGTATTGGATTTATCTTTTAAATTAAAGACATATATTTAATTAGAAACTTATTTACTTTGCAGACAAAACGACTCCTATAAAATTGTTAGAGAAAATCACAAATGCTACTAAAGAAGCGCCAAGTTCAACAGCCGAAGCTTTAGTTGAAAAACCGGTGCAAAATCAAAGTCAGACGAAAAGATGTCGCAAAGGAGTTGATAAATCTGGACGCTGCCACAGGCGTAGAATATCTTTATTACCGTAAGTTCAGCACTTTTAAAAAAGTTTTTTAACTAGTTTGACTTCAGTAATTTTTATATTATAATCCCTTAAATGTGGTCCATTTCGTTTACTTTCATTTTGTTGAAAATTTCTCAGTATCGTAGTTTATATTCCTATAGATTTAAATTTTGGATACTCTCATAATAATTGATAGAATTAAATAATTAATTAATTTTTCTTGTGTTTGTAGACTCGCAATGAAAGTAGCGCCTGAATTGGTAAGAAGTATGAGAAAACGAATCTCTATTTGATTGATTGATGTCATCTGTAAACTGAATTTCTTTCAAATACATCGAAGCTGAATTTTTCAATCAAATCTGTGATTAATAAAAAGGAAACATTCAATGATCAAAGATCGAGGTAGATAATGCACCTAAGAAATTTAAAATACATTTTTCAAATTTTTCTTGTTGAAAAAATAGTTTATAGAATTATTATTCTTATGAGAATATTCTGCAAAACATTAACTGTGAAACATGTATTCTGTTATGTAAGAAAGTGCCATTTTCTAATAAAAAGTTTCTATTATATACCTAAATGTGTCCAAAATTCTTTCATATTCATTGCCTACATTTCAATTTTTTTATTATTATTTATCGGCATTTGGAACTCGAAAGTTCATTGCCTCATCTACCCGAGACCGCCACGCGTTTCTATCCTGTGCATCATCCATCCACTACATTTCAATTTACGATGTCAAAAATATATGACTACAATAGAAATTTTATTTTGGAATATTATGAACGTGAAGAACATAAGAATTTTAAATTTAAGAAAAAGTTATTTAAAAGTTTAAAATTCAATAATTTATAAATTAAACAAAAAATAAATGCAGAATTAAGGGGTTGTGATACGTTATGATGTTACAAATTACCGACGGGGTATAAAAAATATTCGGCAATCCTATTTTAAAACAAACAAAGATATCAAGTTGAAACTTAAGAGTCGGGGTATTTTTTACATATACTCCGTCGGTAATTCGTGACATCATAACGTATCACACACCCTTAAATAAACATTTGATAGCAAAAATAAAATTTTTTTTGACTGCCACTTTTGTTCTCAGGACTAAAATATTTTAAAATATATTTACCTTAACTTCTGGAATTAATTTCTCAATAATTGGAAAATTTTAGTTTTAAAATAAGAAGCTTTTAATTTAGTTAGGTTTAACTAGATTCTCTTATTGCAAACTAGATCCATTTCATTATTCTTTTCTAATATTTTTTAAATGAAAATAACAGACGACCATTCTTTTATTTTCAATAAAATTATACAAATAATTTTTCATTGAATAAAATCAGAAAATAATTTCATAGAAATGAAAAGTCTATTAAGTGGAAAAGTGTCTATTGCATCAATTGTGTCTAACCAGCGTCAAACGTAGAGTTTATTCAGTTGTTCTTATTTTGAACTTTTCAATTGAAGCAATAGAATGATTCTAATTATTATTATTGTTTGAACTGTATTTCACCTCTAAACATTTTAAAAACAGAGACTGTATATATACGTGAAATAATTAATATTTCGGCAGTTCATATTTAAATTCTTCACACCATTTGGACACGTTAGTAAGAAAATCTCATTTAGTAGAAGTCTAAAAGTTGTTATTAAAATTTTTAATAGTCGAAGGAATATTTCGTTTCTTATATTTAATATCAAGAGAAATTTTTTAATTTTTTTAACATATATTGAAATTAACTATAATAATATTTATATTTTTATATAATTATTTATATTTTTTACATATATTGAAATTAACTATAATAATTATAAAAGTTACAGAATGAAAAAATTATTAAAGAAATAAATAAGCAATCATTTTTTGGATTAAACAAAAAATTCCATATTATTTATAAAAATGCATAAGTACAAGTAGGAAGTAGGCGACACCCACCTACAAGCAAAGGTTTCGTAGCCTGACTTTTTTCAATTCTAGGGCATTGTGATTTTTAGCACATACATCTGTCATACAACGTTGTTCGAGTTCTCAATATCTTTCCTCTAATAGTTTACTTAACATCCCTCTCCTTTATCCCTATACTCTCTTCATCCCTCAATGCCAATCAATATCAACCCTTAATAATAGTTTCTATGGCATTGCTATTTTCTGCACATACAACATTGATCGGGTTCTCAATATTTTTCCTCTAATGGTGCATTTAGCATTCCTCCCTTATACCCCTATTCCCTCTTCATCCGGTCAGGTCGCTCAATAACAACCCTTCGTAACTGTTGCTATGTAATTGTTATTTTCTGCAAATTCAACGTTGTTCGGGTTTTCAATATTTTTCCTCTAATGGTCCTCTAATCATGAATATTCATACAGAATTTGAGCCTTTTACCTACAATACTTTTGAAATTATGAGCGGTAAACGACGAACGGACACCCGACCGAAACTATAAGGGTTTCTGCCCGAGGCTACGAAACCCTAAAAATGAACGAATTTATTTTTTCCCTATTTTTTGTCTGATTAGATCCTTTTATTTAGACGAACAACAAGTTTTAAAGAACATTAAAATAATTTAAAATAAATTTTTTGGTTTCAGCTCTGGAAATTTCTAGCTGTTTAAAAAATACAAAAATATGGAGAATCTCTTCAGGTTTCTTGCATTACTTTTGATAACAAGAATTGTTGCATCATTTGATTATCCATTAGGATTTCGTACTGAATGCGAATGTCAAATAGGATATATAAACCGAGATGCTGAGATGAACTGTCCAGGCCCATTTCATAATTCGATTTCCAAAAATCCTATGTTTCCATTTAAATACTTTAAAATCTCCTTTTTACCTCGTAAGCATGTTCACATACAATGCCATGAGTTACCAGACTGGGACACTTTCCACTACAATATTAGTTCTGAAGTGCAAAATACAAAACTGTTTATCCTAAAAAATTGCATGCTTCAAGAAAATACCAATGTAGGCAAAATCGTCAAATTAACAGGTGCAGAAAATTCTGAGAAACTTTATTTTGTACAAAATTTGAGAACGAAGTTTGTTATCTCCAAAAATAATCTCCAAGGATTTTCCAATGTGAAAAAATTGAATATTTTACAGACTTATAAATTAACAAATATCAGCGATGATTTACTGGAATATTTGCCAAATCTTACTCATATTAATTTATCCGGCAACAAACTTAAAACGATCCCCGAGACAATTTTTCAGAATGTGACTAAGCTTACAGTTCTTAGATTAGAGGATAATTTGATTGAATCACTTAAACCAAAGAATTTCAAAAAGCTCTCGAAATTGACATTTTTGGCTTTATTTCAAAACAAAATCGTAGAATTGAAACCTCATATGTTTGATGACTTGACCTCCCTGAAAATTCTTCATCTTC
>JBAGKK010319191.1:0-19727 GCA_037177015.1 Euceroptres primus
CTTTTTCTGGGTAACGATGATGGTAACGAAGTTACTTTTGTAAATAGGTAACGAATTGGTAACTAGTTACATTTTTTCAGTAACAGTAACTATAAAAATGGTTAAATTTCTTGTTACTTTCGAAATAATTTTTTTTATTTCGATAATCAATATAGTTTATTGCTTTTGCAACGATTTTTTCATTTCGAATATTCAAATGGTTGCAGGAATCATTAGGATGCCCATTTAAATTCTACTTATTTTTTTTCAAACGTCTTACCTCTTAAAATTAAACATTTTAACAAAATTATGAACCCCTATTTTTTTTTTAAATAATGTTTTTGTACCCCCGCAAGGAACTTGAATTTATAAATACGGTAAAAATTTTTTTTCTTAAAATGAAAAAATAGGCTGTAATTTTTTTGGTTTAAAGAAAATTATTAGACGGTGAGACCTGAGAAATATTTTTAAGTGGCGCTTATGGGGTACCAAAATAATCTAAATTTTGAAGAATGTAATAGCCCGAGGGGTTGACAACTCAATCGATCGGGTGGTGTACATCTTCTGACTTCAAGATACTTCAGAATATTTTAATGATTTCAGAAGATTTCACTGACTTCAGGAGATTTGTTTATTATAAACTCTTTTTAGCTAGTAAATTATCATTGTTTTTGCATATTGAATGGAGAAGATAAAACTATTGTTAAGGGATTGGAATCAGATTAAACTTATTTCGATATGAAAAATGTAATAAAAACCTAAAAGCAATAATAATTTACTAGCTAAAAAGAGTTTATAATAAATAATGTTTCTATCAAAAAAGCTCTAAATGAATAAAATAATACGTATTTCTTAAAAGAAACTATAAAACTATTGATTTTACTAATTGAATAGTTTTAACATATAATATTTGAAACAAAAGTTGTTCATTTTAAGTATATTCACCTTCCATGTAATTTATTTTCACACCTTCAACAAAAATTTTAGACAAAAATTGTAAAAAAGCCTTTTTCTCCAGGTTAAGTGATTTTTTGCCTCCAAAATGGTTCTGAGACAAAAAAGGTATAAACAAAAAATGTTCGCTGAAAAAAAAACATCTTTTTTCGCGTATATTTTTTCGCTAAAACCACCAGTTTTAGAGAAAATGGGGAAGAAGTTGTTTTTTTCTCTTCATGCACCTTAAGCGACCTCTAAAATACACTCGAGCCTCGGTTTCTGTTACCCCGGTATACCGCTTTCAGGAATTTTTGTCATGGGTGGGAGGTCCAAGGGGACGAGAAAGCTGAACCGGAGCTCAGCGGAGTTGAGGAAGTACCGTAGCAACAAAGTGCGCAGTAGTCTAAGCGGATAATTCCGTCGGTTTGCATCAGTTCGTTTTCAGTGTTTTGGTTATGCGTTATATATAATAACTCATAAATAATAACTGAATAAAACTTAAAATTAAAGTAAACGTTAAATTAAACTTATATTTAAAAAATATTTTTCACTCGTGACAAAAATCAAATAGAAATAGTACATACGGCCCTGATTTGATTACGTTTGAGAGATCCCGGTTTACCCGAAGGCCATTCAGGATATTCCCGAAACCCGCAATAAACCAGGGCTCCAGTGTATGTTTTTTGTCAAAAAAAAAAGGGATGTTATTTTTGTCTTATAAGGAAAAGTCTTAGAAGATAAAGCTATTACATTCTTCAAAATTTAGATTCTTTTGGTACCCTATAAGCTCCACTTTAAAATATTTCTCAGGTCATACCGTCTAATAGTTTTCCTCAAACCAAAAAAATTACCGGCTATTTTTTCATTCTGAGAAAAAAAATTTTTTACCATATTTATAATTTTAATTTCCTTGCGGAGGTACAAAAAAATTATTTAAAAAAAATAAGGACTCATTGCTTTGTTAAAATGTTTAATTTTATGAGGTAAGACTTTTGAAAAAAAATAAGTAGAATTTAAATAGGCTTTTAAAAATTTTTTAAAAAGGGTCAGATCTCCGGTCAGATTGAAAGTCGAAACTTCCGAACAATTACTAACGTTAAAAATAAACAAAGAATATAGATAGAAATAAGCGTTGATTAATATTTTCCTTTATCAGTATATATTTCTCATATTTCTAAAATATAAACACATATATATAAGCAACAGTATAAGCAACAAATATAAGCACAAAAAAATAACGATATTTCCTTTTTTTGCAAAAGTAACTGAGAAAAAGTTATATTTTGAAACGGTAACGATATCAGTAAATAGTTACTTTTTTTCGTGATGTAACGGTAACTAGTTCCTCTTAAAAAGTAAATTACCCATCCCTGAAATGAAGTTTTATGCAGTTACATGTAACTGAAAATTCAGTTACTGTTTTATAAATTTAAGATACATTTTCATAAATTTCAATTACAATTTGGTAAATTTAATGTAAAGTTAGGAAAATTCAGTTACCGTAACTGGAATTTAAGAAAAATTCATGAAAATTCAGTTAAAATTTCGTAATTTTCAGATACGGTTTCTGGATAGTGTCTTAAATTTCATAAAAAAGTCTGTAATTACATAACCTAATACTTTCGGAAATTTACGAACATTTCTAACAGTGCAGGCGCGATGAGCAAAGATCAAAACCTGTTTCTCCAAATCTATATTACTAAACGATTTTATTGTACCATGTTATAACTACAAATTTACAATAATATCGCCTAATTCACTACTGCTAAAAGTGACTTTGTGACAAAAAGCATCATAATGTTCGTTCGAAAACAAACGAACCGTAATACCTAAATAATCGTGTAGATAGGGAAGAATAATATTTAAAAAACGAAAAGTGGCTAAAAAATCTGGTCCAAATGGCGACGAGGATAGGAGGATGGTAATACTATCGGCTCGAAAAGTTCGTGTTGGGGAATCAAATACGTGAACGACAGACATGGTCGAAAATTCAATCGCCAGCACTTGTACTCTGATAAGTATATACAAGCGTCCACGGATTAGTGTGCAAACACATAAGCACGTGCATATTTATTATCTGCTGTGTGTAAGTGTCAGGATAGCTCGAAGCAGAGGATAAAATATTGTAGTACTGAAAGTATACTCACGGTGATGCGTGGAGTAATTGTTGTTGTTCGACAAAAGTCTGTAATCCATGTTGGCGGCTCTCAAATTGTCACGTTCACTCTGATTCACCCATGAAATGTTTCGTGGAGAGAGTCCGTTATATTGAGATTTGTTTAAATTTAAACCAATGACTGACGTAAAATGTAGTCCGATTTCGGCGATTAATTAATCACAACGACCGAAAATGTTTTCGATCCTTTATTACGAGAATGGATGGAAGAGCGAATTACACGCCTTTTTTTCAATTACTTTTTACATCTTTGCGGACTTTCAAAGTTCATACTCTTTCTCAATAATTTCGTTGCTAAAATGAATCTTTTTAAAACAAAGTTCATTTAGTAAAATTTGCAAGTTATTCACTTTTGATTTATATTAATAAATAAATCCCTGCAAATTTGAGGAAATGTATGACCCGAGAAAAAAAGGAAAGTCCGCTTTTTAAAAAAATTCCTACTGTTTTATGATTCGCGTTCTTCGAAAGATGGGGTTTAAAATCGTGGCATAAATCTTCAAAGTTGATTAGTAATTGATGGCGCAAAATTCAGCTGAACTTACCGTGATGAGATCCAACTGCTCTTGCATAACACTCACTGGTAACGAAAGGAAATATAAGTAATTGACTGTTGTTATAAAACTTTATATTTAAAATAATTAATTAGTGGAGAAATTTGATTGTTAATTTAGAATGGTATGTGCGAAAAATGTACGATAATGTTCATCCTAGAAGAGATATAAGTTGGATATGGACATTTAATATTTCCGTTGCGTATTATTACTTTTTTTGTATTTTGGAAAAAATACATAGCTTCACATTTACATCCTAACTGAATAGAGTTTACTTTATATGAACTTTGTATAAGAAAAATTATTCATTTTATATTCTACTTTTTCCTATTTTACCAAATTAGCTTCATAGTAAAAGTATGTACTTGTTCTAGTCTCTACTTATGTTTTGTGAACTTTGAAATTTTCACATAGGTTGATATACCTGTTTGTGGAGTTTCGATTTAAATTATAGATGAAGAACTTTATTGAGTGCTAATGGCATAATTTGAGTTCCAAGAATAATTGAGCATACAACTTTGTAACTTGCTTTTAAATTATTTTCAGCAACTCGTTACTGCAAATATAATTAAAATAAAGCAACGAATACTTAAAGCATTAAAATAAAGCAATGAATACTTCGCGAACTCTCCATGTAACTTTTATCCTTTATATCAACTAAATTTGCAATTCTTTAGAATAACTTTAATAATTTCCAGGGAATGAAACGAAACATGCGTTCCGGTGTTAATTTGGCATTGAGACTCAAACGAAACAAACTATTTCATGTCATTCGGTAAGAACGATACCGTATTCTTTTTGTTTAATTCTACCGGATTGCAAACAGTTCGTGATGCGGTTTTTTAACATTCAAGATGTATGAAGTGAAGTTTGTAGAGAATGGATAAACAAGTGAAAGTACTTTTATTGAACCCATTATGAACCGTTCATGTATTTGGTTTTGATTTTTAATGATTATTTATGAAAAGGTCCGCTCTAAAGTTCCGGTATTAATTTATAACATTTAAACAGTTCGTTCGAATCGGTTTTGGTAACATTTCATTCCCTGATAATTTCATGGACTTCCTCAAAAGTTTACTTTTTGCCAAATTAGGAAAAACATTTATGCAACACGAAGCACAAATGCTTGAAGGAGAAATTCACATCGGACAGCAAAAAGGTGCTGCAAAAGACTTAAAAACAAGCGGGGGCGTTCTTGTCACGTCGAATGGACAAGATCTCGTTCGCGCGAGAAAAGCCGTACCAAAAGAAAAGATGAAGGAGAAGAAGAAGACCGGGTAAGAAAAGAAGAGAAGGTGCCCGTTTACAAGACTCGGGTTTCCTGACTACAACGACCACCGGCAAAATCCGCTCTTAGTCGCTTAATCGGACCCGTTCGAAATTCTTCTCAGAAGAAAGAATCTCGGAATGGAAAATAAATCGCGTAAACACGATGACAGAGCTGAACCAAAGCACAAACTAGATAATGATATACTATTTTTTAATTAAACAATTTATTCAACGCAAACTTTATTTCTTCAAAGTGTCCAATCGTATCCGCGACTTGACCGTTAGTAAAAAAATTTATTTTTCTTAAATAACTGTCTTTATCAACTATTAAAAAGTTGCAGAAGCTTTATTATTAATTAATTTAAGTAAAATTAATTGATTTTCTTATTTTATGTGGATTTATTATCTTCTGCGTTGCGAAAGATATAGTGAGGACCAAAAATTCTAATTGCATTAATGAAACAGAGATACTTTTTTGAAAATACCCTTTTTGTAGAGCTTGGAGTTGAAACATTTCAGCAAAGGGCTGCTGACCAAAGTGTATAAATTTTTGGTAGAAGTACTGTGGGGCAATTGAGAAATAATATTTAAATGTTCTTTTTCAGGGTATATGGGGGGGGGAGAATAGGATTTTTGTTGCAGAATGAAGATATTAACATATTCTATATTGCGGGTTGTAGGGAGAAAAAACAAGGATTATTTATGAGCACTGTGGTTTCTCATCCCGAGGTATGAAATACATTTGTTTTCTCGTAGAGAAAGCATTCAGACAAATCTTAAATACTAGTTTTTATATCTTTCTTTAAAAAGAAATGGTTTGTAAATAGATCAATCGATGCGTCTCGTCACAAGGAATAAATTTTGTTACCATAGTAGTATACCATAAGATCTAATCTATAATTCTGGCAGAAAAATTTTGATTTAATTCTGGTATGAAAAACTCTAATATATTAAGTTTTGCAACAATAATATGGCTAATTACAAGTATTACTGCAAATTTAAGTTTACAATAATGATTTTCTGATTATTCAGTTTTTGACGAATCTGTTTTCAAATCAGAAAACACGCGCGATTGATCGTGACTAAAAGTACTTGACACAAGACTCCCACGCTATAAAAGCGACTTTAATGCGATACGCCAATCACAAAGCAATCAGAGATCACGCGCACCAGTATAGAGTTGTCCCAATACGCAACAGGGATCACTGTGCCGTGTCGTGTCGAATCGCGTGTTGATAATGATATAGCAATTCCTGTAGTAACACATCTGAACTAAAACGATACAATTTCATTAACTTCAACTTACTTGAGTAATAATTAAACGTTTTAATCCCAAAAACTTAACAGTGTTTAAAAAGAAGTAAAATGAAAGATCTGATTTCGAATAAAGTGTCATTAAAATGAAAAATCGTTAGTGGGTAACCATAATGAAATTTCTACCTATAAATTAAAAGTTAATAAATGGATGCGAAAGGGATAGATTGAATATTGCTTTTTCTATGTCATTGTATTCTGAAGAGAACTGAGATAAAGAGAAATTAAATTATGTAAAGTGGAAGGTAATCGTTTGTCAAAGAATGTTAGAGATTGCCAATAAAAAAATTAGTTACAGTTATGAATCTATAACTGCTTCCATAAATGAAATGAAAATAATAATTAAAAGTCCATTGTTAATTATTAGTATCTTTCAGAGATTAGAAAATGTTACATTCGGTTTAAACTTTCCCAACAATAAATATATCACAATAAGCATATGAACTTGTTCCGTTATTGCTTAAGGGCAATATTGCAAGTATTGCAAGAAGTTTCAGCTGCATTGCGGTTTAAATTATTATGGAAAGTATCAGAAAGCGGATAAAGTTCAGACTGGAGTTCAGCTGCATCAACCCTAAATTTTATCCCCGTTTTTATTCCAACACTTCCACTTCAGGGAAGATTTATCTCGAGATTACTTGAAAAATAATGTCTACTATCAATTCCTCTATTCCTGAACATTTTAATAAGAGTGTCAAAAATACGAGAAAGGCCAATTCACTCTAGAAATATCCTTATTTCAGATGTACTCACACACAAAGCTTATCTATCGCAACGTTCAATACTGAGCATTTGACCTGTGTCTTACCTGGTAACCTTTAACTTGGCATTCTACCTATACAGTCAAGGAAGTAGACTACATCTACCTTTGATCTTTCCTAGTAAGTACCCGTGAAAATTCTTTATCGAGGATTTCGAAAGATAAAAGAAACACGGATCTCTCGTCTGGATTTGCGAGTTTCACCCGCGTTGTAATATATAAATCCAACACCAATCTGAACTTTATTTATAAGCATAAAACAACTGATCAAAAAGTCATCCACAAAGAACATATTTTGTTGAAGAAAAACGAGTTTTTCCTAATTTAAAATGCAAAGCTGTAATATTATTAAAATTATTATTACAATTTTTTTTTATTTGCAACCGATTATTTTCTTTACTTTTATCAACTTTTAAGTTACCTCCGACAATCAATTTTAAAAGTTTAGATACAATTATACTCGATTGTTGTATCGGAGGTGCAAAATTGTCTCACAGTCGTCATAGCATTGGTGACAAAGAGCTTAAGTAACTCTTTCTACGACGCGACGCGCAGTTTGTACTAGATTGCTACAGTGTTAACTGTTTTCGTTCAAAGATATTACGCAACGTTCAACCAACCGCGGCTCTCGTTATGAAAAATAAGCACGGGTTCCCATGGAAATCACGAAGAATGTCTCCTCTCAGTATAAAACACATTAAAACGTTAAAAAAATCAAGACCTACTCGATTTGAATAATTTATTGAGTTCAGGATTCAAAGTTAAAACTATTTCGTATTTAGAAATTCGTGGTAACTTCGAAGAGTTAACAGGTTTAGAAATGGAAGAAGAATAAAAAAAGACATGAATGATGTATCAGTCCAAAAAATGGATATAAAAAATACCCATTTATTTGCGTACTAATTTATTCTAATCAGTTCTTGGAGGGACTACATTTAGAAGTTTAGGGAAAATTATTACGTGATTCAATGCCCATTAAATTATTGCTTTCGGCATAAATTTGCATGAACTCACACATCAAGAAAATTTGAATGTATTGAATCAATGTATTGAATCAATTGAATGTATTCGATTATAGAAAATTGATTTTAAAAGTGTTATTTGAATAAATGCATGAGATGTTGATACTGAAAAGTAATTATTTTTAACTCTTAACAGAATTTTAAATCCTAATTTGCAATATTCAGAGTATTTATGGCGAAAGTGAAATATAAGAAAACAAGGTGAATTTCTGCGTCATTGAAGGTAAACAAATCATTGCACTCTCGAACATACAACAGGGAGGCAAGAGTAGTTTATTTTTATTGAGTAGGCGCAATCAATAACCAATAAACCCAATGACTGACTCGTCCATTTCAAAAATAGAAGAACGGCTTATAACGTGCCGGGAACACCATATAAGAACAGTTTATTGCGTGCAAAAGTTGTCAAGTTTCCAGAATGCAAAAGAGACATGGAGTTATTGCAGATGTATTATTGACCTCCGGTTGGTATATTGAGGACAGGAAAAGGGGGAATTCCCTGGCTCTGCATATTTGTCTGTACCACATACGAAATAAAACTGATGACTCGACATAAGTAGGCGATATTTCGTTTCAATTGACGAGACAAATTAGGTACTTCAGGGACTTCATTGAAAGTAGGAACCATTTGAGGGAGCACTGGCAAATTTTCCAAGATAATGTGCGACAAACAAGTCAGATAAAACGTTCAGTTGAAACGAGAAATCAAATCCAACAGTCCCGGCTGAGTCGCGAGGCATTTAAATATTTTTCCTCATTTTAAAATTATTTTTCAGGCTTCTCTTTCATTAATGAGAAGGGGCAGTCCTCTAGATAAGAGAGTAGTTAAAAATACTGTGATATTATGAAGAGTTTTACTCTTCATAAATTGTTTTATTTAATATTGTGATTGGAATTGAATTTGTAATAATCTTTTCATAATTAAGTAACGTTGAGCATTTTTGCGAGAGCAGTTCAAATTACACGTCTCTGATTTAAATACAAGTATAAATATTATGGTGTGCGCCACGGACTTTCCAATTTTTTTTTCTTCGGTTCGCAGAACAAGTCTTGCAAGTGACTTGGAAGAATAAATCCCCAAATGAAAAAAACAATGCTTTGGTTGATAAAAATGTATATTGATTGATGACAATAGCCATATGACCTCGAAATATGTGAGTCATAGTTTGTCAGAAATGTTTATTCGAGATATAGACGTCAAACATGTGTTTTGAAATCGAGTAGATCTCGAGCAGTATCAGAGAGCCGGATTTCAAACGTATGTTAATAAAATATAAGCTGGGCTAGCAACGTCACAATCACAAATAAATATCTCTGAAAAAATGCGTCTTTTTGCTTAACTCCTTTTTAAAACAGGAGAATAACAACAAGAAAGTAGAAAAATAATAACAATCCTGTGTTAAGTTCCATTCAAAAGTAAGCGTACTGTCAATTAGAATTTTGATGTATAAATAACAGATTTAAATTACATTAACTCAAGCTCGAAATTACCTTTTGATTTATTATCCCTTGTGCATGAGAAGAAACGGTTTTCTAAAACCGCCAACAAATGGAATTGTACTCTTTGAAATGAAAGGTTTTCTCGACAAAAGGACAGAAGTTAAAAAGTTTCACAAAATTAGGATACCCTTTACAAGATGTAGATAAACTAAAAACCTTTTGATTTCAAAGAATGTGGCAATTTTTATTTTCACTGTAAATATAATATTTTATGTTAGATAGATAGTCGATAAATCGATAGGTCGCAGAGGGCATAAGGCCCAACGTTGATGAGCGAGGAACGCACAGAGTCAGTACTCGAGTGATGGCCTTACCGAGAAGTTCTTACATTGTATCATATAACTGTTTTGTTTCATTAAATATTGTTTACCTTTTATATGACGGAGCTGGTCAAAATATCGACCACCTGTCAGGTTTGGGCCTTAAAATGAGTTATCCGTTGAAATTATATATAAATTTTTGGTCAAATGGAAACTCGATTTAAACCAACATTTTCCCGTCCTCTAAAGGTTAAACCAAGTTGGTATTTATTATTGACTATACCTACGTCCAGACTCAAGCCTAACCATTCTTTTAAATAAAAGACAACAAGAATAAAACAAAAATCAATTTTAAAAGTTATGTGCTAATTTTGAACTGAAATATCGAATATTCTTATTTATTGATGATATCTTTTTCTGATTGTCGTTCAAACAAACAATACTCTTTTCAGCTCAAACTTATCGTGAAGTATTATAAAATTATCAGATTTTAAATGTAGCTTTTAGATTAATTTAATACAAATGTAACAATAATAAAGAGTTTACTAGCTCAAGTGTAATTTTCTTCAGATTCATGAATAACATTTGGTACTCAAATAATCAATAAACTTGTTATTCGATAAACAGAGTGACTAGCACATGTTAAAAACAAGTAGATATATTACATCTTATAAGAATTTTAATGTCAGCGGTAATGCTGCAATATTTTAACAAAAAAAATAATTAAGCATGAATTATAAAATAAAAGAGCAGAGATGATTAAATTAACAATATTTCTAATTCGGTTGAGACAAAGGTCAATTAATGATTTGTGTCCTTTTGTCGGGCAACCACTATCTCATGCAAAAGGTTATCTCATATCATCTTGCAATGTTTCAAATGTGCGCAATGCGTTAGTCTCGAGTGTCCCAAAATATACTTATTCGTCGTCAAGACTAAAGTATCACGAAATTTCACACACGACTACACCCAGCCGATTTGTACCTCATAACTCAGAGAAAAAATAAGAAAAAAATCGGTAATTTATTTTTCAATTTCCAGAAACTCGAAATTATTCAGAAAAATTATAGAAATGATTTTTTTCTACAAATTATTCAATTCTGGACTTATTGTGGGTTTTGAAAAATCATTAAAGAAGACGTGATTGAAGTTTCATTCAAATTTCGTGTGGCTGATTTGTTTTGGAGCAATGAATTTATTTTATAACTTAAACATTACTCACTCTTTAAATCTGAATTAATCACTTTTAACTAATAAAAAAGTGCCGATTCGTTCACCAAATGATTTAGTAATAATTTTTGCTAATTTTCAGTCAATAATGACTAATCCTCAGTGAAATATTACTAATTCACTTTAGTCACAGTACTGAATTTGACTCCTATAGTGAATTTTTCTACTAAATTAATTAGTTGTGATCCTACTGAGAATTAGTCATTATTGACTAAAAATTAGTAAAATTGTTACTAAATCATTTGGTAAACGAATCGGTCCTGCTTTATTAGTCAAAATTGACTATTTCACATTTAGAGAGGCAAGTTTAGAAACAATGATAATCCATTTTTTTAATTGATATAAAAAACAGGGAAAATTTTATAAACAATCTGACACGTTGTCGAAATTTGAAGGAACATTTTTTTAACCTCTCGAATTTATTCAATTTCACTCGCAAATCCAAAGTCACCTGGAAGACTTGTAATCCGCTTTCGCAACCAAGACGAGTCTCACTTAGAACAATCGCCAGTCCACGTTGCAATTTAATTGAGAAGCCCTAAAGCTATGTCTCAAGTTGCAGGGAGAAACGAACTACAAACGTCCATCGAGATGTCGCCCGAGGCCATGGTTACCACTACGCACTTTTTAAATTTCCGTTCAAAATCAATTTCAACGAACCGAAAAACGAAAATACCAAATAAACAACACTAAACCGAATCACTCCCGAAACTCAAATTCGGTTCGAATTTATGGTACCAGTAACACGTGTTTCGACGCGTTCAAACAAGCTTGATCACGCAAGCCCTGACCAAGTTGCGACATACAGTGGTCAGGTAAAGACGAGTTTTTTCATCAAAACGCAAATTTTTTTATCAACGTCATTTGGAGATTCCATACCGTATTGCGCCACGGAAAGATCCGGTTGGCGCGCAAAATCCGGGAAGTTAGGTGGACGACCTGACAAACGACAGGGCGTTCAAAATTCACATAATTTTATTTTATTCGTGGTCGTGCGCATGGAAACATTGGAAAAAGTCGACGTCGAGGTCCTTGTAAGGCAATGACTTGCCGCGGGATCAACCGAGTGTAAACAAGGCAGAGTCGTCGTGTCGTCCACTGGTAATGTTGGGAGTTGCCGCGAAAGGGAACATAAACTTGAACACAAACCAATTCGACGTTTCAAGTTTACTACTTGATATCGAATGAGAGATTCCCAAGCATGAGTAAATGCACCAAAGATCGAGCGACACTTGAATTTACTTGAGTTGGTAAACACGATGTGTAAAAAACACTATACCTCACTGACGAATACCGTGGTTCTCGCGTGGCGTCTCGCGTAGTACTACCCAATGTTCACAGACGGAGGACTATTCCCGCCGTCAGGGACGGCTGAATCCGACACCAATGAGGCTCCAACAAAGGGATGAAACCCTTTGTTGGGTTTCAAACTTTATTTAATTGAAATAAATCTTCAGTAATTTAAATAAATCTTTAGTTTTAGTTTAAATTAAATTTTTATTTTTATTTATTCAAATGTTTTGAAATTTTTAGACTGCCTCATGATACGGAACTATAACATGACCCAAGATAAATATAATACATTGTGACTGAATTTAACCAAGCTCAGATAATTCTGTTTAAACACCAAAAGGTCACTATTGACTTGCCTTCTACTCTAGCACATTTAGTTCTGCGGCGAAACAGTAGTCCCCTTATTAAATTTTATACATTCATCGAAGTTTTAATAAAGCTTCATATTTTGTATGTCTACTGTTAATCCAAGTATAATCACTTGCTTTTTTCTGTACCTTCCTTCTTTACTCTCATTATACCCTCTATCATCCGTCATTACCAACTCCTTACATTACGACATCCTTCAACTTTAAGATGCTCGAAATAACTTTTATTTTCGTAAAATTAGATTCTAGCTCTTAATAGTAAATAAAGTCGAAATTCTAGCTTCTCAGTGAGAAATGCTAATTTCTTTGGAGTTTTCTCGAAATGCTATTTTTCATACTTCCGATTTTGAAGATGGATTAAATTTAATTGAATTCGATAACCAGAGAAAAGGAGTAATAACAGTCTAATATTATTCCTCGAATATCACCATCTCAGAACATTCAAGTTGCTTTCGTTTTATTTTCCTGTATGCTACTCTTCTTTTATTTATCAGGTATGAAGGCTTGATCTTAACAAAAAAAATAGTTTATAAAGAAAGTTTAAAATATTAAAATTCGAATCACGATTTTGTTGGGTTTCTAAATTGCAGCAACATCGAAATGCGCCCTGGGGCATGCTTGAAGATATGTGATGCTGTAAATTCATTAGCAAAGTTTGACAGTGTTCAGTGGACACGAGTCTAAGATTGTTTGGCTCCTAATTATTAATTCCGTTAAGCATCCTCAGTTCAGGCGGCTTGAACTCAAAACTTCACTTGAACAAAGAATTTAATGCTCCAAATAGTTATTTGTTTTTTGAAAATACCGAAAATTTTGGAAAAGGATGTATAAAGTAACCGCACTCTCCACTTGAAATTGAAATAACAAGGATGTGCTTTGTTATCTAGGATTACATCGCCTCGCTATTTGTGTTTGACGTGTAACAGGTTTCGAGTAGCCAACCAAGGTTTTGACTTCTAAATGGTTTAGATTTATGAAAATGGTTAATCTTTGGATACACATGTTATTTATCAACATTAGCTCGTATTTCACTTCAACTTGCTTGACAACGAAATAACTTTCTTTTTCTAGATTCTCTTCAGGGGCGTAGCGAGCGTGGGGTGTGACACCCCCCCCCCCAATGGTCGTGCCAAGTCGGCATTTTCGGGATTTTCGGGTAATTCGACTATAAAGTCGGCTAGTCGGCAAAAAATGGTAACTAGTCGGAAATTCCACTTATTGAGTCGGCATTTATGACAATACTCACCCCCCAAAACACTCGCTACGCCCCTGATTCTCTTATTTGTAGTCTTAAACTTATTTAACAGAACTTTAATTATATTATACACATAAAATTATATACTTACATTCTCATTACATGAGAAGGTATTATTTTTTACTTGATTCATTGGACTGACAATCGGAAACAAAAATTACACTGTTAGAAATATCTGTAGAAGATTTAAGAAAAAAGTATGTGAAGCAAATATGCAGTACGGCCAGTGAAATTTCAGATACATTGTATCTTAAATTTAATATGCATCCTGCCAGCAGATTGGTAACGCAGATTGCACCAATCCATAAAGTCTTTTCATTTTTTAAAACTTGTAAAAATATTACAAATCTAAATGATTGTCTTTAATTCCTCTATTCATCTGTTTATAATAACACATACTTCTTCCAAAAATGTCTCTAAATACAAGAATTTTATTACGCGTGTACTACTTTTAGATTGGGAATTCTAAATCTTCAATTAATTATACTTCTGCAAATTAAATTCAACTTAAGTTATATTTAACTGGAAGAAAATATTGAACTTTATTAGTTAAAATTAAAATTTATGGCTAGAATTATTTGTAACTCACGTAAAATGGAATTATGTATATTTTGTAATATTCATGAATCTTAAATTTCATATACGATTTTAAATATAAGATACACTTACACAGTGATGGGAAGTAACTAGTTATATGTAACTAGTTACTTTAACTGGTTACTTTTTCAGAATAACGATGATGGTAACGAAGTTACTTTTGCAAATAGGTAACGAATTTGTAACTAGGTACATTTTTTTCAGTAACGGTAACTATAAAAATCGTTACTTTCGAAATAATTATTTTTATTACGACAATTAATATAGTTTATTGTTTGGACGACTAAGAACCATTCATAATCGAAAAATGAATTTTCTGAACAGTATCAAAGTCTGGGGCTACGATTTTTTCATTTCGACTATTCGAATGGTGGCAGGAATTATTAGGGTGCTCATTTAAATTCTACTTTTTTTTTCCAAAGGTCTCACCTCCTAAAATTAAACATTTTAACAAAAAAATTAAACCCCCATTTTTTTAAAATAATATGTTTTTGTAACTCATTCACATTAAAAATTTTTGTCCATGGAAAGTATACGAGAAGTGGCGCTTTTTGGTTAGGTATACGAAAAACAAATTCTGCGCACGCGCAACTTTTTTCGCATACTTTTTTCACACGCTACGGACTTTTCGCACGCTTTTTTAACACTTTAGTTGCCTATGGAGCCCTACCAACGCGCCGCCTGGCGGGAGAAAATTTATTCGTATTTGATAACGAGTGAATTACGGTCAGCCATTTTCTAGTTGTGCTCAGTTATATGTATTCTCGTATACTTTCCATGGACAAAAACGCGGACTTTTTGTGCATGTGTTACAATAATATGTTGCATTACCAGGGATGAAACACAGCGATTGCAACGAGTGTGAAGTTTGCTGCCCGAGCGAAGTGAGGGGTGCTCTCATACGAGTTGCAATCGTTGTGTTACATTCCGAGAAATGCATATTATTTTTCACAGCAAATCTATTGAAAATTCGAGTTTCAGTACCTGTAGAACGAGTTGAAACTGCAACTTTCAATAGAGGCGCGATGAAAAAACTCTTTTTAGCTAGTAAATTATCATTGTTTTTGCATATTGAATGGAGAACGTAAAACACATTGTTGATATCGAAATAAGATTAATCTGATTTATAGATCATTAGATTTTTGTCGATGTTGTTCGACGACTTGTAGTAAGTACTGTTTTGAACTTCACGCTCGCATGGAAAGTCACTGCAATTATTTTTTGCTCTTCTTTTTTTATATAAAAAATGTTAAATTCATGGAGTCAGAAAATCATAGCCCGAACTGTCACTTCTCTGTTCTGCGGCTTGTGAACTTTTACAGTGTTATTGTTATTCAGCTCAAGCCTTCGAATCAAGAGGACCAGAAACTGTACTACAAGTACAAGTCGACGAACAACACTGCCAAAAATTTAATGATTCAAATAATAACTAAATATTGTTAAGGGATTAAAATCAGATTAAACTTATTTCGATATCGAAAATGTAATAAAACATAAAAACAATGATAATTTACTAGCTAAAAAGAGTTTATGATAAATAATGTTTCTATCAAAAAAGTTCTAAATAAATAAAATAATACGTATTTCTTAAAAGAAACTAGAAACTTATGATTTTACTAATTGAATAGTTTTAATATATAATATTTGAAACAAATGTTGTTCATTTTAAGTATATTCACCTTCCATGTAATTTATTTTCACACCTTCATAAAAAATTTCAGACAAAAATGGTAAAAAGGCCTTTTTCGTCCAAAATGGTTCTGAGACAAAAAAGGTACAAACAAAAAATGTTCGCTGAAAAAAATAAACATCTTTTTTCGCGAATATTTCTTCGCTAAAACGTATTTATAAATTTAAGTTCCTTGCGGAGATACAAAAAAATTATTTTAAAAAAAACAAGAAATAGGGGTTCATTGTTTTGTTAAAATGTTTAATTTAAGGAGGTAAGACCTTTGAAAAAAAAAAATAAGTAGAATTTAAATGGGCACCCTAGAAATCATACTGAACTCGAAAAGGGTCAGACTGAACGACGAAACTTTCGAACAATTACTAATGTTGAAAATAACCAAAGAATATAGATAGAAATAAGCGTTTATTATTATTTTCCTTAGTACATATTTCTCATAAAATATAAAAGTAACGGAAAAAGTAACGATAGTTACTTTTTTTGCAAAAGTAACTGAGAAAAAGTTATATTTTGAAACGGTAACGATATCAGTAACTAGTTACTTTTTTCGTGATGTAACGATAACGGTAACTAATTACTTTTAAAAAGTAACATACCCATCCCTGCATTTACATTAATTTCAATTTCATATTCAAAGTGTTTGAAATTTAATATACATTTGTATATGACATTAAGGGGAAAGTTGCCTAAGAAGGGCCACTTTCCATATTTTCCGAAAATTTTCAATTTTAAGGAACTTCAGAAGCAAAAGCGATTACTGGCATCATAGTTTCATGTTTGTTTTACAAAGTTAATAAGCTTAAAAGTTTAAAAAATGTTTAAAAGGCAATAAATTTCGATGTTGAAAAAAATATGTATTTTCCTCGTCTTAAGCAACCAGGTATCCTAAGATGGGCTTCTTTTAAAAATCAAAAAAATAGCTGTGTAATTAAAAACTAGGTATTGATAAATTTTTTTCGTAGCGTACTGTTTAAATATATTCTGTACATCTATGACATACTATTCATGCAAAATTCATTATTGAACGTAAAATAAGCGTTAAATAAGGTCTAACGGAAAACAAGTATTATCAAAGATCACGAACTTAATACTTATAAAAAGTTGTAAAATGACAAATTTTATTCATCTTAGATCAATAATTTACTGATATAAAGTGAATAAACAACATTTAAAAAAAAAATTTTTTGTTCATGATCAAAAAGCAATAAAGAGGTTAGGAAAAGTACTAATTATGGCGGAAAATTTAAATATCTGACTATTAGAAGTTATTAAATTACAACTTCTTAAACAGGTAAAAGTTCGTTCTCTAATATCCAAAAAAATTTTTCCTTTCTGTTTTCGTTAAGCTACTTACAATGCAAAAAAAAAACACTTTCAAAATAACTAGAATTCTGCTGAGCATGTATCTTCATGCACAAGTGATGGATATAATGTTGTCATACAAAAATATTAAGGGTGGCCCGTCTTAGGAGGTAGCCCGTCTTAGGGAACTTTTCCTTACAGTCATTTCTAACAGTTTAGTCAAAGCGCCCATTTTATCAGGTTTTCTTTATTTTAAACATTTTATTATTGAATTTTTTTAGTGAAAATATGGAAAATTGTTTTTCCAATCGAAGGAGCCATCAAAAGTTTTAATCGTATAAGAATTCTAGATTTTTTGTATTCGGAATCCACAGATAAATTTTACCTGTCTTTCACCAAATTCCGTCTATAGATTTCGAATACAAAAAATCTATAATTTTTATATGATTAAAATTTTTGATGAATTATTTGATTCGAAATACAATTTTCCACATTTGCACTAAAAAAAATTCGATAATAAAATATTTAAAATTTTAAAAAAACTGACAAAATGGACGCTTTGACTAATTTTTTTTTCTGATTGTCTGTTTGATTCCTCCTTAAATTGCTCTAACTAAAAGACTGCAATGTTCTTACTTTTTTATAGGAGAGGGTTTGTCCTCAATTTCAATCAATACAGAGCAAATATCCAATTCGACATTTCTATCGAATAGAGTTAAACTATTTTATACCCCTATAAATGTGATTAACTTGAACGGAAAGGACTTTCAGCTGCGAGTGAATTGTGTCCATAATGCATACAATCAATTAATTAGTGTCAATAAATCTAGGAGAGACCAATATAAGTTTTTGTTTGATGGGATTTCGGCCTTTTGATAAAGTGGCAGTAATTAAATCCCAAGCCTCAATTATGTTAGAGGAAAGTTCTTCGACTCCGAGTGTGGTGCCTCTTACACTAATGCATGCAGTTGGAAAGGTGTAAACATAATTAAGAGTATGCGCAGACGCAAGGAGTTTACACATTGTATGAGTACAAACGTGTGTTAATGCGACGCGAGATCGACGTCCTAGCGTCGCCGTCGCGTCGCAACGTACATTCAGCACTGGGTTGTGACGTCATGTGACGTCATACTCGACTCTAGGCCCGGGAACGTCAATCGATCCTCGCCAACCACTATATGCTACAACGAATATAAGTTCGCGGGCGACTATACCGTCAAACCATATGGGTGATTCTCCATACAAAGGGCACTTTTGGAAAAAGTAAAATTGAAATAAAAAATGTGTTCAACTAATTGTTTTTGCTGTAATTAGATGTATTAGCATCATAAAAAGAATTTCCGAAAGTATTCACGCTTATTTATTTCAAATGCTTCTAGGACTTTTTGACGACATGCATTATTTACACGGTAAAAAGTAAATGGCAGAAAGTGCTATTTAAAATCGACAGATGTGCCTTGGAATCCCAAAATAGCACTTTGTATTACTTTAAAGTAGCATTTAAATTGTACAAAGAGCTAACTCTAAATTAGACTGTGACACTTTCCTATTTAAAATAGTAAAAGTCTTAATTTAAAATAAATCAAAGTGCTATTTTAAATAGAAAAATGTCACTATCTACTTTAAAGTTAGCTCTTTGTACAATTTGAATGGTAAAAGTGTTAATTTAAAGAAATACAAAGTGCTATTTTGGGATTCCAAGGCTCATCTGTCAATTTTAAGTAGCACTTTCTGACATTTACTTTTTACTGTGTACTCTCGTGTAACTATGGTTCATTTTTTCAAAGAATAAGAAACTGTTCTAGAATTTCAGCAAATAAGAATTAGCAAGATTAGAAATTGTTATATGGTAAAAGAAAATGCAAAAAAAGAACTTTCAAACAAAATTTTTTAATACTTTTTATAAATAAAAAAAATTAATTTTTAAAATTCATCAAATTTTTATCACTTCATTATTTTGTTACTTATACAACCAAAACAAAATCATTTTTTCACAAAATCATTTTTTAAATAATTTTTTTGCAAAATTTTATTAGACGGGTAATATTTTCTATCAGTTCGTCCCTGGGATTCAAAAGTAGTATAGTTACAACAATGTAGGTTATGAAAATAGCTTACAACACAAAAAATGATTCCACAGATTGAAAGCAGAATGAATCATAAAACCCTTTGGAAAATTGTTTTATCCCTTTTTACTTGACATTTTTACAGTTGATTCATTCTAC
>JBAGKK010319297.1:0-19724 GCA_037177015.1 Euceroptres primus
ATATATATATATATCGTACAAGATATCACAGCGGTTCTAAGAAAAAAATGAAGAGTCAATTCTGGAAATTAAACAGGAATAAAAAAATTTGGAATTTTGAAAATTTTTTTTCAATGAAAGCTTTTTGATACCGTCGCAATTTTTTTCCTATAATACACTCAAGATTTCAGTAACAACATGTATTTTTGCGAGCATGATCCCAATGGCACTTCACAGTTTAAAAAAAAAAATTATTTTGTTGGCCTCTACAAAGTATGCGATTCCATTGAAACGACGGGTCTTCTTAATTTTAATTTATGACTCTTAAATGAGCATCATTTGAAATCATAGACACGCTTTTGTATAGATTTTACTTTACATCTTGTATTTTCGATATTTTTTGTGTGCTATTACATACACCACATACAGTGGCCAAAAGCACTTTTTGCGGATAAAAGTCTGTCTGCAAGCCAATTTTCAATGGATCTTGGTGCTTTTTTTTTTAATGACCTTAAGACTTCCAAGCATAACGAGACGGTACAAAAAATTTACTTTGGTCGAACAAAAATTTTTTATTTCACAACAAAATAAACAATATTTTTTTCCTAACTTTTCAGATGTACCTTTCTTTCACGATCTTCAAATTCACTTAAAAACAGTTTAAGTCAGCGTAATAACTATCTAGCAACAATTTCCAGTGAGTTAGAGTAAGAAAAAAATTATTTACAATATTTGAAACAAATTAATGAACAAAAGCCATTTTCTCGTGATTCGCAATGATTAGTTATTTGAAATTCATAGGTTTTATACAAAATGTGAGAGAAATTAATGCCTAATTGCGATTAGTTAAGAATAGCTGCTGTCTGAAAATTATTAAAACAATTTTTATAAACAAATACACAGTTTTCGTATGCCACAATCAGTAGACTCAATTTTTTTTCCAGAAAATACCAAGAATTCTTGACAAAGACTCTTTGCTGTCATTTTTTTCAAATTAACAACAAGTGTTAATTATTTAAACAATATTTATAACCAAATTCACATTTTCAATATTATTCCACGAATAGGCCTAATTTTTTTTAAGGAACCAACTAAAAAGCCAGTGACTCCTAGCTGTAATTTTATTTAAATTGATAAAAAATATTAATTATTTAAACAATTTTTATAAATAAATGCACATTTTGACCATTTTCCAAGAATAGGCTCTATTTTCTTAGCGAAATCAACTAAAAATGTATTGCCAATGACTCTTTGCTATGATACTTTGCCAATGGATAAGAAAACTTAATTATTTTAACAATTTTTATAAACAAATGTACATTTTGGATATTTTTGCATGCATAGGTTTTTTTTCGTGGAATAAACTAGAAATTTCTTACCAAAGACTCCTTCTTGCCACATTAGCCCAGTTAACAACAACTGTTGATTATTTAAACAATATTAATAAACTAATTCATAGTTTGATCATTTTTCCATATTAAATATTAACTTTTTTTCGGTATTAACTTAAAAACCAAGGTCATTATATATGTGTTAATGAAAGGTGTGATGAGTTCTTGGTTACTGGGTTATCAAATTATCTATTTAACGGGTATCGTACCTCAACACTTTTTCTTAATTAGAAAAATATGATAAGAAGGAATAATTGACAAAACATTTATTGTTCATTCCACAATAAAAATTAATACTTATCATTGAAAAATAGTCGAACTGTGAATTTGTTTATGAATATTGATTAAATAATCAACAGCTTTTGTTAATTGGAAAAATATGTCAAGAAGGAGCCCTTGGTAAAACATTCCACGAAAAAATAAGCCTTTTCATGTAAAAGTGGCCCAAATGTACATTTGTTTATAAAAATTGTTTAAGTAATTAAGTGTTCTTGTCCATTGACAAAGTATCATAGCAAAGAGTCATTGGCAATACATTTTTAGTTGATTTCGCTAAGAAAATGGAGCCTATTCTTGGAAAAATGGTCAAAATGTGCATTTATTTATAAAAGTTGTTTAAATAATTAATATTTTTACCAATTCAAACAAACTAACAGCTAGAAGTCACTGCCAATACATTTTTAGTTGGTTCCGTAAAAAAATTGGGCCAATAATATTGAAAATGTTAAATTGTTTATAAATATTGTTTAAATAATTAACACTTGTTGTTAGGTTACTACTAATCCACTTGTTGCTAATTTGAAAAAAATGACAGCAAAGAGTCTTTGGCAAGAAATTCTTGGTATTTTCTGCAAAAAAAATTGAGCCTACTCATTGCGACATACGAAAACTGTGTATTTGTTTATAAAAATTGTTTAAATAATTCTCAAAAAGCAGCTATTATTAACTTATCGCAATTAGGCACTAATTTGTCATATTTTCTATAAAAACTGTGAATTTTAAACAACTAATCATTGCGTCCCACAGGAAAATGGCTTTTTTTCATTAATTTGTTTAAAATCTTGTAAATAATTTTATTTCTTACTCTAGCCCACTTAAAATTGTTGCTAGATAGTTATTACACTCACTTAAGCTCTTTTTTAGTCAATTTGAAGATCTTAAAAAAAAGGCACATCTGAAAAGTTAAGAAAAAAATATTGTTTCAAGGAATTTCTTTAGTTTGTTTATTCTTTAGTTTGTTTATTTTGTTGTTAAATAAAAAAATTTTGTTTAGCTAAAGTGAATTTTCCGCAACGACTCGTTATACCTCAAGGCCTTACGGTCAAGAAAAATGATCAAGGTCCATTAAAAATTGGCTTGTAGACAGACTTTTGTCCACAAAAAGTGCTTTTGATCACACTGCGAGGCATATGTAATAAGCACATAAAAAAGATAGAAAATACAAGATGAAAAGTAAAATCTATGCAAAAGCGTGTCTATGATTTCAAATGATGCTCATTTAAGAGTCATAAATTAAAATTAAGAAGACCTGTCGTTTCAATGGAATCGCATATTTTGTAGAGGCCAACAAAATAATTTTTTTTTAAACTGTGAAGTACCATTGGGATCATGCTCACAAAAATATATGTTGGTACTGAAGACGTGAGTGTATTATAGGGAAAAATTGCGACGGTATCAAAAAGCTTTCATTGCAAAAAAAAATTTTCAAAATTCCAAATTTTTTTTTATTCCTTTCTAATTGCTAGAATTGACAATTCATTTGTTTTAGAACCACTGTGATATCTTGTACAATATATATTTGAACCATCGAAATTGATTCAGCCATTTTCGAGAAAATTTAATTTTTTGATTTTTCAAAAATTTTTTATAACTTTTGTAAAAAATTTTTTATAAATTTTGTAAAAAAATTTTTTGCAGTTGACACTTGGGGTAAAGTAGTTTAATAATTGTAGAAACTTACCACCCAAATATGAACCAAATATCTGCTAGGGCAGACCAACGATGCTTACCCAGCTATGGCCTTAGAGTCTTTAAATAATTTTTAACTAAGGAAAAATGCAGTTAAAATAATTTTTTTAGAAAGCATATTATTTGTATCAAAAAGAAGACTAGATTCTTTCACATTTAAATGTAATCCATCTCTTTAAATGCATTCAGGGCACAAGTCATTATTTCGTCCTCTTGGGAAGTGGGTACAGGACACTAGCTATTATACTTGCAAAGTACATCAATTTGTAAGTTAAATTTTGCTTGTTCAACGCCGTTTTATCTTAAAACGTGTAATCTAATAGGCTTCTATTTAAAAATGATAGTGCTAAACAAAATTCAAAACTGTTGTTAAGCATTTTGAAAATACAGATTCATTAGGAAGTTTTTTTAAAGAACAATAATTCCATTGAATTAATTTTGTAAAGTGTTTCTTTTTTAAACTCTTAGTTTTTTGGAGGATAATTAACTTTAGCCGCATTGCTCATTCACCTTGTCCTTGTACGTGAAAATGTAGTTTCCAGACTGTTCTTTGACCCTCTCTATCCGCGAACATTGGCCCTCGCAAAAGAGAAAGATAACGCCGAGCCATTAGCCTGATTAACGTTTCGCGTTACATGCGGCTTTTGCGGCGCCACCTGAGCTTTTCCACGGCAACCTTAAGCTTCCAGGCAGACTGTTCAAGCACGCGTGAAAGTCGCGCTTTTACCGAATAAATCTGTTACCTCTGCAAAAACCCGCGGGAAAATCATCAAGATGCTTTACCACCAACCTTCAAAACGAAGGATTTTCCACTTGAAAAAACATCAATCCTTGAAAATAACTTCATTTCTATCCTTTACCTTACTCTCTATAAATCTGAATTAGTCATTTTTTACTAATAAAAAAGCGCCGATTCGTTCACCAAACGATTTAGTAACCATTTTTACTCATTTTTAGTCAATAATGACTAATTCACAGTCAGATCACAACCAATTCAATTAGTAGAAAAGTTCACTACTGGAGTCAAATTCAATACTGTGACTAAAGTGAGTTAGTGTATTTCACTGTGAATTAGTCGTTATTAACTAAAAACACTGATCAACAAAAGTGACCTATGTCCTCGCTGAATGCGACATATCATGTTCGGAGTACTTTTCAATGCTGTGCACGAATCTGGCTTCCGTTTGTTGCTATCACGTCTAGCTTAATAGATATATTTACAATTAAAATTGTTAATAAATTTTTTCGCAATTTTTTTAGGAGTAAAAATTTTTTCCGAAAAAAAGCAAACGCGTTTTTTAACGCAGTTTGCGAATATCGTCTTAATTTAGCGATATCTATAACGGTTTTAGAGATATTCTCAAAAAACTGAAAAAAAGTGCTAAAAATGTACTGAAATTTCAGTCCTCTGTAATTCAGGACATATTTACTTTTTTTTAATAAACAATAGTTCGATTTGTTTGTTTTTTCATGAGGAATAATTATCTGGAACATAATTTAAATTCGGATTATCCGTTTCTGAAATATCTTGGAAAATGTGTAACCTTCTTTTCAATTTCCGAAAACTTGTACTAAATGCTTTACTGGAAATTAGATCTTCATTTATCCATATTAAAATGTTCGACGTTTGCTTGAGCGAACATATTTTTTGATCGGATCGTCACGGATGAGATTCCAACAATCATTATTTCAATAATTTTTATAAACAAATCCACACTTTAACCAAATTTTCATGAATAGGCTTCATTTTTTTCTGCGCAATCAACTCGAAATGATTTTCCACAGTCTCCTTGCTGCCATATTTTTCATAATTACAAAAATGATTAATTATGTAAACAATTTTTATAAACAAATGCACATTTTGACTACTTTTTCATGAATTCTAATTTTTTCATGAATTCTAATTGTTTTTGTGGAATGAACTAGAAATTTTTTTTCCAGGAACTCCTTACTATCATATTTTTCATAGTGAAAAAATCTGTTAATTATGTAAATAATTTTTATAAACAAATGCCCATTTTTACCTTTTTTTCATAAATAGACTTCACTTTATTGTGGAATGAACTCGAACTGTTTTGCCAAAGACTCATTGCTACCATATTTTTCATAATGACAATAATTGCGACTTATATCAACAATTTTTATAAACAAAGGCACATTTGAACCATTTTTTCATGAATAGGCCTAATTTTTTTTTGGCATGAACTACAAATGTCTTTCCAGGGACTTCTTGCTATCATATTTTTTAAAGTGACTGTTAATAACGAGGTTAATTATATAAACGATTTTTATAAACAAATGCCAATTTTCAACTTTTTTCATAAATAGACTTCACTTTTTTGCGAAATCAACTCGAAATGTTTTGCCAAAGACTCTTTGCTACTATATTTTTCACAATTACAAAAACTATTAATTATAATTAACAGTTTTTGTAATTGTAATTTTTGTAATTATGGAAAATATGGCAGCAAGGAGACTGGCAAATCATTTCGAGTTGATTGCGCAGAAAAAAAATGAAGCCTATTCATGAAGAGGTTAAATGAATAAAAATTAATGAATAAATTAAATGAATAAAAATGAAGCCTATTCATGAATTGGTTAAAGTGTGCATTTGTTTACCAAAATTATTAAAATAATTATTGTTGGATTCTCATCCGTGACGATCTGATCAAAAAACATGTTTGCTCAAGCAAACGTCGAACATTTTAATATGGATAAATGAAGATCGAATTTCCAGTACAGCATTTAGTACAAGATTTCGGAAATTGAAAAGAAGGTTACACATTTTTCAAGATATTTCAGAAACATATAATTCGAATTTAAATTCTTTTCCAGATAATTATTCCTCATGAAAAAAAAAACAAATTGACCTATTGTTTATTAAAAAAGAGTAAGTATGTCCTGAAGTACAGAGGACTGAAATTTCAGTACATTTTTAGCACTTTTTTCAGTTTTTTGAGAATATCTCAAAAACCGTTATGGATATCGCTAAAGTAAGACGATATTCGCAAAGTGCATTAAAAAACGCATCGACATGACCTGCATTGAAGGCGAAAAAAATTTTTACTCTTAAAAAAAAATTGTTAAACAATTTTTCATTAACAATTTTAATTGCAAATATCTATTAAACTAGATGTGATAGCAACAAACGGAAACCAGATTCGTGTTCAGTATTGAAAAGTACTTCGGAAATGGTATGTCGCATTCAGCGAGGACATAGGTCATTTTTGTTGATCAGTGAAATTAGTAAAAAAATAAGTTTAACCAAAATGAATGAATTTGATAATTAATTAATTGAATAAAACTTTAAGTAAAATAATTGAAGGTTTTTTAAACAGTGTAGTGTGTATAATTACTTGCAATTACAATGGCACAGACCACAGCGGTTCAGTAGTTCTATTTTAGGAAGATAGGAGATTTCTTTTTCGAAAAAAAGGGTCAAAAAGGGGAAAATCTGTCTCTTTTAAAAATACCAAGGAAGCCAGTAGAAATTATTAAATACAACATTATTATAGGAAACTTCTTATATCTTCTATATAAGAATCTATATAATAAGAATAAGAATCTATATAAAAAACTTCTTATATCTTCTTATACTCTTCTAGACTATTTTTGAAGAGTTTCGAAAAGTCTGGAGAATTTTAGGAAAATTTTGAAAAGAGTCTCGAAGATTCTTGAGGATTATAGGAGTTTTTGCAGCTTTTGGAGGGTTCTAAAATATTCTGCAGAATTCTGGAGTTCAGAATATTCTGGACGATTTTAGAAGATTCTGGAACAGTCTAGTATATATTTTAAAATACTAAAGAATTTTGGAAGATTCTTTAAGATTTTATAGAAAATAAAAAAAAATTTAGGAGAAGCTTTGAAGTTTCTGGAAGATTTTAGAAAACTCTGAATCTCTAAGATTCTAATACTGTCGCACGCGTTTTTTAATGTCATAACTTTCTATTTATTATAATTCTTGAAAAATGAATCGGAACGTTGAATTAAAAAATAGGCGAAAATTGTCAAAAATAGGGATTTTAGGGATTTTGAAAAAAGAAGGGGGAAAACAGGGAAATGGACGAATAAGGGACTGACTGTGATCCCTGCAATAGTACATCATTAGAATAATACAAACTTAATTATTATTTTACATATTTCATGTACATAGTAAAACGATGATCTTCATTTTAACGCCGAATTCAAAGCCGAATTCTTCTCAAATTGGGTTGCAACAAAAATGAGACTTAGTAACAAGTGAAATCACAATGAAAATTTGAATTTTTTAAAATTGAAATGTAATTCAACAAAATGAGATGCAACAAAATTCACACCAATTGTTTTCTGTTTAATTCTTTTCTTATTATTTTTATGCAAATTTAAATCGAATTCAATCGTAGCTCTCATAATCAACGTTGAAGCTCAAAGGTACAAACCAGTTGAGATGAACATGTATATTGACACTTTGAAAATAGCAATAGCACACACCATGTTAAGTAAATTTATTCTCTCGATATATCGGCGTGACAGCCAGGTGAAATTGAGGATTTTCGTTCGTGCCAACTTGTCGATACTGGAAACAATAATCAATACTGAAAATAATCAACTTTCATAACGTAAAAGCATCATCAATTTATAATAAAATTCGTAGACATATCTTTTAACTTATGTATATTGGCATGAAAAAAGTATTCCCTCTATTTTAATTATTTAGAAAATAACAAATATTTACAGCCAGAATTATAAAATACCCTCTTGTAGAATTATTTTCAGTTATGAATACTTTTTGCAGTAAAAAATCTATGTTTATTTATCGAAGCGAGATCTTTAATTTATCATGTTAAACAAAATCTTCCTGGTACTTTTTATCATTAAGACCTGCTCATGTTCTCCAGACTTTTTATTTTCAGTGCTTGTTGAAGCTTAGGAAAAGACGAATGATATCGTCCATCACACAGAAAAAGTTTGGAAAAGTTGGAAAGGAAAAGGTCCCGTGTTTCCAATGATAAAAGACCCCAGGGTGAATTATGAATATGCAATGCAATAATAATAGTAAAGGGATTCTGGAGAAATGGTGCTAAAATTGCTACGCCAAAAAAAAGAGAAAAAAAGGATTATGAGAAATGTTATTCTATGTATAACAAGAATAAATAATTTTGAAATTTTCCCACTTAAAAAAAGCATAAAACAGTATATAGTAAAAAATTAGAGAAGAGGAATAAAAAGTTATAAAAAAGGAGTTGAGATACCTGCAGTTTCAAGGTCACCATATAAAATCCTTCCCACGATTTTACCCAGAAATTCGCTTCTTCCGTCCGTTAATTAAAAATTCAGGAGTTCTTTACGGCACTCTAAAGATAAGGACGAGCAGTTCAGCTTTGAGAAACGAGGATCCGACATTAATTATTCTGAAATATTTACAAGTGTTACGTAAATATCATTAGCAGGAACGAGACAGTTCTTCCTGTAATGGTAATGACTCTCGATAATTTTCCCATGGAACATTGTTAGTGAATGGCTAATAAAAAAGTCCTAAAAATGTTTTTATCACAAAAATAATAATTAACGAGTTTTAATTAACAGCAGTGTTTTAATTTAAGCGAATTTTCCTGGAGAAAGGTCGAGTGAATGCTGAATCGGAAATGAAATATCTCTTTAAAACTCATAAGGTAAAACCTGAAGCCATTCTTCGCAGACGTCGAGTTGCTGAAATTATATTAAACGCGGAGTCCTAAATGAAATAATCCATGGTTTGGGGTAAATGAGACTTTGTAGTAGAAGGCCGGGAAAAAGTGGAAAAGAAAAATGAGAAGAAGTTTACCAGAAGCAGCAGAATGGGAGAAAATATGCAAAAGAGAGAGAGAGAGACTTGTAAAGACTAAAAGGGAGGTCGCAGTCAAATAAGAGTGATGTCGAACTTGCTGAGAATGTTAACGGACAGGAAGGTTGAAACTTTAAGCGAGTCTATTGTGCCAAGTTAATGGCCTTCTCTCATATTTTCTTAATTCACTATTCAGCGCAGTGTTTAGATTTTTCCCATCCTTATGAATTACAACTCAAATTTCCTTTCTCCGGTATTGATCAATCAATTATAACTTGATTGAAATTTGAATTACCATAATTTAAAATTATAAAACGTAAATATTTTACTTTCTTATCAAAGTTACTGATAATGAGAGTCGAAGCAAGAGGAGTTTAAATAGTATTTGGAGGACTTTTATTTGTACATATATATGGGCGTTTCCACGGAATGTGTCATTTTTCTGTTATGATTTTATAGGTAAACCTACATTTAAAATAAAAGTTATATTACATGAAAAGTTACAGACAGACTCCCTAGAATAGGATCAAAAGCTTACAGTCATCAAAGAAACCCTCATGAAAAGATATAACATATAATAGTTGGACCAAATCCAAAAAATATACCTGTGTAATATTTGTCACCAGCTACGAATTGAATGCTTTGTATGCTCACAGCTTTTCTGCGCAATGTTTGAAAATTTTGAAAAAAATCATGCTAGTTTAGTAGAACATGGGCTACTTAAATTTCATAAATTTAACATTGTACTTTGATTTCTAACTCAACAAGAAAATCTCAAAGTCGTGTCACCGTTTTTACTATTCAATTGTCCCCTCCAACGTCTGTAGGTGAGGAAAGTGCGTGAAACTACACAGGTAAAAAATTTTTCGATTTTTTATTAGGTTTAGATGTCCCGCAAGTACCATATATAGGAAAAAGATGTGCTTCTAAAATCATCGAAGCATCATACATATAAATATCGAAAATTTTGATTTTGTCGAAAAAATATCCCCTCCATCATCGTACTTTACTCCAAGACTTCTTGAAGCACACTTTTCTATGCTTACGGAAATCGAACAGTATGTTGGACCGAAGAATTTTACCATGGATCAAGTCAATATTGTAGTGCGCTCAAAAGTTATGTCCAATTTAAGGCTAAAATGTCATCTTTAAAATTTCAGCGAAAATGTTCCCTACAAAATTTCAGCGAAAACGTCCCCTTCAAAATTTCAGTGACAATGGCCCCTCCAACGCCTGCAGCTGTAAAAATCGCACGCAATAAGATAGGAATTAATTTTTTGCTCATTTTGCTGCATTTCGGTGGCCAAAAAACGTCCCCGCAAGGAAAATTATGTGCCTCAAAAATCATGTGTATTTCGAAAAAGTCAAAATCAAAATATGTATAAAAAAAAGAGGTTTTTATATTTGAAAGGGCTAAAGTTGTCCGCAAAGTAACATCATTTTAGTAAGAATAAAAAATAAAAAATAATTTTTATATGAAATTTTCGGCAAATAAATCTATCATTATTAAAATAAGTTAACCCTTTTCTAACAAACTGAATTAGAGAAGAGTTTAAGAAAATATTATTAAATTTTAAATAAATTTCTAAATTAATTTTAACGAATTTATAATACCAAAATTTAATTAAACGTTAAACATCATTCCAATTGCTTACTTTATTGAAAGTACATTTTTCGTGATACATCCTAATGTAATTTCCACTAAATGTTGTATGAGTATTATCAGAGTGAAACAGCAATATTATTATATAATAATACTATATAGTATATACTATATTGTAATTATAATATCAAAGCAGCAATATTATTATATAATATACTATATTATACCTATAATATCTTGTATCTATGATATAATATAATACAATCTTTATAATATTATGTAATATAGTTTTTTATATTTAATAATATAATTTAGAGAATAAAGATTCCTTTGGGTTTGAAATTTCCCGCCTTAAGTGTAATTTTTTTCTTACCGCCAGGGGAGACACTGTCCATACAGACTTGTCAAAACTAGTTTGTGTACAAGAAAGAAAAAAGTTGTAATAAATTATTATTCAACTAAAGATTTCAGTGTTCATTTAAATTACCCACATAATTTGCGTATATATAATAAAATAAATACTTGTATGTGTTTTTTCAAGTGACTGGTGCTTTTTGTTACTAAAATTACAAGGAAGATATTCATTCACTTTTAAGTATTGTTTGTTGTATTTATACTGCTTTTCAATAACGAATTTTATATTTTTTACAAGCTATTTAATATGATTGTACTTTCATACGAAGTTCAAAGTAATTTATTTTAAATATTATCAGATAATCAATTAATTATATAATTGAATATTAATTTGTATTACTGTAAAACAAAAATAATATTTTCTAACCTCAAAATTTACTTCTCTTCTGTAAATATCGATTTTTGAAAATTAATTATGCAGAAAAAAATAATGATATCAAAATTAATTTTCTTTGTCTTTATTTTAAAGATTTTATTTTATCGTTTTTATTATTTTCAGGGATTCCAGTCCGTCCCCTTTTTTCCCTAATCCCCTTTTTCCCCTTTTTCTTCCTTAAATTTGAAAAATCACCTTAAATCCCTAAAATCGAGAATTTTTACCCAAGTTTAGATTCATTTTTGTAAGAATTATCACATAGTCTCAAGACATTCAAAAACACGCGCCACAATTAATATGCGCGGGTGCATTAAATTCGCATACCTCTTATTGGATGTGATATATTCGCGTGAACGTTTTAGAACTGTGATTAGTTATTTTGGTAAGGAGTAATTATGATTGGTTGCCAACGTGTGTCTATGGGGATATTGCGGAATATATATATATATATAAAAGAACAAAGAAGAAGACTCGAGAAAAATATTAGAGGTTAAATTGCAAAGTAAGAACGAGTCAAACGAGTATCAGGTACGTGTTTTAGGTTTTAAGGTAAGTGACAATAGATAAGTACTACCTGTAAATTTTTACTTAGATTTTTTCTTTTCCGTAATTTCTTGCTTACATGACTGAAACATTTGTATTTCCCATGTAAAGTATATTCTTGAACTAAAAGAAACATTCAGGTTATGTCAATGCATTTTCAGAATCTTCACTTGTATTTATCGTATTTCCAAGATTGATTTTATTGCTTTTTTTTATGGTTTCTGTATTTAAAAGTTAGTTCTTCGATCGAATACAAGTAACCAGTTTTATTTCTTGTCAAATTGAACCAACTAA
Source organism: Euceroptres primus (assembly GCA_037177015.1). Classification (NCBI taxonomy): domain Eukaryota; kingdom Metazoa; phylum Arthropoda; class Insecta; order Hymenoptera; family Figitidae; genus Euceroptres; species Euceroptres primus. Next base: position 12,372 of record JBAGKK010319297.1, read on the forward strand.
ATTTAAATTAACGTTTAAAGTACTTTTTCTTTCAATCAACCGGTTTATGTATTTCAAATTAAAATGTGTATAATTATTGAATAATATTAAACATGTTTAATCCTTTCTTTTTGCAGTTATTCGAAACAAGGTAGATCAATTGCGAAAAAAAATCGAGAAAAAGAAGTCTGAATTAATTAGGTCTGCTATATCAAAAAAAAAAAGAAACTGTTAATTAGAAGAGGTCGTTTTGATGCAATTACTTTTTTTTTTAGAGATACTGATATGCGGAAATGATGTATCAAAAGTTCCTAATAATAAAATACCAATTGTACCAATACAAAATACCAATACTATATAGTATTTATTAATATATTTTGACTCCCCTTACACTTTACAAAAATCCCCTTTTAAAAAAAAATCTCTTCCCTAAATTTGAATGGCTGAACTGCTGGTATCCCTGTATGGTATTTTCTTTAAGTTGAATGGCAGTACCATGCACAGAAAATTTGCCAAAAACTTTGAGCAAAAATGAATTTTTTCTGCGTAAAAGGCAAAAGCAGGCAACAAAACGTCAAGCAGAAGCTCAAAGGAAAGCTGAGTAAAATATAAAAAGAAATTTTAATCGAAATGACGTATCTACACGAAACGAAATCATACAAAGTTCAGCACTCACTAGAAGCTCGAACAAGTTGGATCGTAGTCAGGAGTGAGTCTTATCTTTTTATTAATTCAATTAAATTGGAATAATATTGAGCTTTCATCAATAATCGAGGTGAAAATTTGGACACTCGTTATATATTTTTAATCAAGAATATGGTGATTTACACACTACTGGAAACTGTCCTGAGAATTTAGAAACAATAAACAACCCTCTTGCATCTTCCGTTCATAAAATATTATTCATTCAATTAAATTTATGGACTTATTAATTTATAGTATATTGAGCAACAAGTGCAAGCAGTCGGTAGTCCCGCACGAGTTTCTCACACTATTTTTTTTTATAAGTGCGTAACAAATGCTACTTTGAACGTCTGTTTAGCAAGTGCAAAATGATAAATTCCCCACGAAACCATTATTTCAGTGTGTGCAACTTCATGTCATAGATTTTTTCATGCAAAAAGTATATTTTTTCATAGATTTTTTTGCGTGAAAAAGCCTATGACACGAAGTTACACACACTGCAATAATGGTTTTGTGGGGAATTTATCATTTTTCACTTGCTAAACAGACGTTCAAAGTAGCATTTGTTTCGCACGTATAAAAAAAATATTTTGTGCAAACTGCGCGCATGCGCAAAGATATTGACCAAGCTAAAAAATGAGTTTCTAATTTAGAATGTAGGAAAAAAGTTTGAAATGTGTGCCTTAAGATTGGTTTTGGAACTTTTTTTTTTGAGAAAATGACACTTTGCGTGGAAATGCCCATATATGTATATAGAAAAGACGTTTACATTCTTATTCTTAGCGAGTGAACTTCAAAGCGTAGAAATAAAATGGAACTGAAGTTGCAAGTTCGAGAATTCGAATAGAGAAAGTTGGCCAGTTCCGATTCTGAAAACCTTCGAGTCTTTTACTTTAGCTTCGAGACTTGAACTTTGCCCTCGGTCTCGGAATTTTCAAAACTCTTTTTGATCCTTCATTAAACTCCACAGTTGTATGGATTCGATTCTTTTTCTTTTTCACAACTCGCTTGTTACCAAACTTGTTACTTGTCGAAAAAAGAAAATTTTATTGAACTCGTATGATCGGAGAGATCTAAATAAAGGAAGCGATAAATTCTTAATCGAAAATTACTTAATTAAAATTAATAATTTCAGTCTTCAGTATTACAGAAACTAATAATACATCAATTTTAGAATAAATCAAAACTAATGTATAATGCCAGGTTCAAGTTTGTTTAATGGAGTTGGAATGCATTTCGGCAATTAGACTTTTGAAAGAGATAAATAATTGAAACAGTCAAGCCAAATTCGAATCCAAGGAAGGATAATAAAAATTTAACCCTGTCTGTTTGGCACGTCTAGTTCGTCGACTATAATGTGTTCACTTAGTCAGGGAAGATGTTAATGTGACGCGTGAATGATCGAAGGTTTCGACTAACTTGAACTCATGTCAGGTTTCTGTGCCTTCAGATCAGTGCAATTACCATTTATCTCTAGCCGTGCTTATCGATTTCCAATATCTTTATTTCAATTTCCATTCTATTCTATCGTATAAGGATTGTCCATTCATATTAAAATCCATTATTGAAAGTCTGTGGCATTTAAAATTCTGGTCGACTTGACATAACACTGAAAAGATCACCTTCAATGTGAGAAAAATTTCATTCAATCAAGTTATGACACTAAAAAAATATTTCTTCAGGGCAAATAACAGGGATTACAGCGGTTGAGTAGTTCAATGTTAGGGGAAATAGAGAGATATATTTTCGAAAAAGATTATCTTTTTTTTAAAAGAGGGAAAGTTTTTGGAGGGAGACTAAACAAAATAATAATAATAAAATGCCAGGGGAGTAAATAAATATTAATAAATGGATTGTTTTTATAACAAATTTCAAATTCTATTGACAAGAAAAAATACACAATACAGAACGGTTTATAGAAGCATGAGAAAAAGAACCAAAATTACTTTCAATGCATTATTTTGGAAGAAGCAGCAGTTCATTTCTTAGAAAAAATTAGTTCTGGTCAAAATTATTTGTCTAATAATAATTATTTGGAATTTTGTATTTTTTCTTTACTCTTATTAAACATTCGTAATTTTTATTCAACCTTAATGAACTCATTTTGTTCACTGAAACATTCTCTACAACTCTGTTCGTTGAATTTTATCAAAAATAATTTGTTTAATTTTGATCCAAACTAATTTTCTCTAAGGAATGTGCCTCTTTCAAAAAGCATCAAAATTAATTTTGGTTCTTTTTCCCCTGCTTCTATAAACTATTATTTAGATTGAGATTACGTCAAGGGGTCGAGTATCCTTAACGAACTATGAGATATTTTTTTTTTTGCTAACTGGAAAAAGAATCAAATATAATTTTTTTAAATAGATTTGAAAATTTGCCGGTTACGGCTCAAAAACAGAATGATACGTATTTTAAATCTGAGTAAATTTGATGAAATAATGAGTGAATAGAACATTGCAAATAAAGTAAGTTGAAAGTTTTTTAAATAGCGATACAAAATTTTTAAACCATATTCAAAGTTTTATTTTTAAATGATAAAAAAATTAATTAATGATAGTTGACAGCAACCGCCATTTTTGAGTGTAATAAATTTCTATTTATGATAATTGTTGAAAAAGAACTTGAAATAAAGGGGATAAAGGGGGAAATATCTCAATTTAAGGGATTTTAGGGGATTTTGAGAAAAATAGGGGGGAAAGGAGGAATAGGGGACTGACTGTGATCCCTGAAATAAATATTTTGGTTTTACACTAAAAAATAAATTAAAGAAAAAAATATTTTATGTAAACAAAATACAAATGCATTTTTGTATATCTAAGAATTTATTTTTTCAGTTTCAATTAAATTGTAATATTGCAATATTTCGATATGAATTTGAATAAAACATGAAGACCGAAAGCAGAAAATTTGTTTGTAAAAAGTGTAATTACAGTGAGATATTCGGAAAATTAATGGGTTCAATCATGCAATTATTGACGATACCTGACACATGGTTATTGGTTAATCGGGAGTAAACCCCTATTTTGTTCAAACCTCTGATAAAGGTTAATATCATATCACTATGATATTATGATATTTATTTTATGATATTCATATCATGAAACAATGCATAATTACTGAGACTTGACTCCAAAAATAGTAACTGATACTTTTCCACATTTCAGTCTAAAGTCTGAAAAAATCACAATACAAGATTACGTAGCAATCAAATAACTGTGTAATTACTTTTGCAATAGGATACATATAAAAGGAAATAAATTATTACATTCATTCTAAGAGAAGAAAAGGTGATCACAGAAAAAAATTTAACTATAAGCTTGAATGGATTCTCGTCAAGCCACCTGGCGAGCAGATTACGCCGAATCATTAGCTAGTAATCAAGCAGCTATGTATATCGATCCTTCCATTAAGTTAACCGGAAGCGTGAGGGCGGAAGAAAGAAGGAACTGTATCCACAAAAAACTGCCTACGTAAAAAGCAGCAACGATAAAAGCTACCTAAGCCATCAACTCTCTCTCGCTCTCTTTCTCGCTCCCCCTCCCTCTCTCTCTCTCTCTCTCTCTCTCTCTGGAATCATTACCAGAAGCACTCCCTCTTTATTCCTCGCTAGAGTTTCGCTTATTCTTTTTGCTTAAGCACACTTCATCACTGGATTTTATCCTCATGCCTTCTACTTAATCGATTATAAAATTTGAGATTCAACCTTCGCCCTTTTCTTTCGTCATTATGCTGATTTAATTATTGCGAGACCTTTGCTCGTTGTTCTTGCTCGTTACTTTCTACTCTCATTTCTTTGAGATGCTCAGAAGGTCCGATTTAAATTATTGCAATTACTCTGCAATGAGACACGTCTTCATTTGAATTTTCCTTTTCAAAATAATCACGAGAAGTAAAATTTAATTTATTAATTGCAGGCTTCACAGTGCAAAATGCTCTCAAAAAAGGGGTGATTTTTTCATGAAAATAGGGGGAAAATAAGAGAATAAATTATATTAAATACAACATTTACGTTTCCACATGAAGGAAAAAGAAACAATCATTTTCTCAGCAACGTTGCCTTTAAAGTTTATTCAGTTCTATATTGAATGTTCCATTTAGTTAACAAATTTTATGTTAAATAATTTTATTTTATGTTTTGAGTTCAAAGCGCTCCAAATAGAATTAGAATGTCGCTAAACTTTCCAATGTTGAAGGCATATAAGTTGAAAATTTTGACATTTAAACATTGCAATGCTTCATTTTGAATCTGTCGAATTTTAATACTCTTTAAATCTGAGATAGTCAAAAACTACTAATGAAATAGCGAGAAGTCGTCCACTAATTGAATTAGTAAGAATTTCTACTAATAATTAGTAGAAAACTACTAATTATTAGATGAAAACTACTAATTATTAGTAGAAATGCTCACTAATTCAATTGGTGCAAGAATTGAAATACAAATGGAATTAGTAAGCATTTCTACTAATAATCAGTAGTTTTCTACTAATAATAAGTAGCTTTCTATTAATTATTAGTAAAAATTTTTACTAATTCCATTAGTGAACGACTTTTCGCTATTTCATTAGTAGTTTCTGACTAATTTAGATTCAGGGAGTAGCATTAAAATTAAAAACATTTATAATTTAAAATTATTTACTTTTCAACGCTTAGAGTTTGAAATTGATTAATTTTACATGAAATAAAAAAATTCTAAGCAATTTAGAATGCTTGATAGTGAAATTTTTCAAGTTTAACGATCAAAAATTAAAAGTCTTTTTTCTTCTCTCGTCTGCGATTTTGAGATAAATTTTGAGTTTGAAAATTGAAATTTTAAATTTGAGTTTAATTTTAATTGCTTCTCATTTTTAAATTTAGAAACTAACGTCGTTTTTGCATTGAAATTAGGAAATCTTGAACACTGTCAGAATTTAATATGTCCATATTGTTTTTCTTAATTGTTGCATTTTGAAGGCAACTTAAAATATTGAAATCTTAAGATGTTATGAGCACATAAAAACCGGTCTCAATAAAACTTAATTAATTATACTTTCAAGAATTGTAATATTATTATTGATGATATTTTCTACGAGGAAAAAGATTACTTTTCATGAAAAAAATTTGAAACACATGAAAATTATTTATTTAAAAAATTTTATTTTTGACCGAACTTTTTTTCTTGTCGCCTCTTACCAAGTTTTTAAAAATGATACGTTTTTAATGAATGTTAGCTTATTTTCTCGGGAAAAAGATTCTCTACAACATAACCTCATACAAAATTTAAAAATTAATTAATTATTATAAAATATAGTTATTTATTCGCAAAATTATTTGTTTGGCAAACTATTTTTGAAAGATTTTAGTCATTAAAAAATTTATTATTTAACATTGGATGAGGTGACGGGGTAGAAAATTTTTTCCTGAAAAAACAACTGATCATTCATTAAAACTGTATCATTTTTAAAAATTTGGTAAGAAGCAATAAGAAAAAAAGTTCGGTTAAAAATAAAATTTGTTGAATAAATAGTTTTCATATGTTTCAAATTTTATTCATGAAAAGTAATCATTTTCTTCGTAGAAAATACCATCAATAATTACAACTTAAATAATTACAATTTAAATAATTACAATATATAATTACAATTTTAATATTTACAATTTTTGATAATACAATTAAATGTTTTTTCCCAAGATCTGTTTTTTCGTGCCTTTATACCTTAAACGCGCTTATACATAATACATTCAACGTGCTTAGTTTCTCAGGTTTTTCATATTGAACAGTTTTTTATCCAATTTTTTTTAGCCAAAATGCGGAAAATTTTATTTTCGATTAAATAAGCCTTCAAAAATTTTAATCGGATAAAAATTACGCATTTTATTCATTCGGAATCTGCAGACAGATTTCGGTGAGAAATCAGCTAAAATCTGTCTAAAAAGACTCTAATTGAAAAAAACCTGTAATTTATATCTAATTTAGACTTTTGATGGCTTATTTGATCTAATAATATTGAACCTTATTGGGTTTTATTAATTGCGTCTGCATTTAGGGGGAAAAAGGAAAAGAAATGGGAAACAGAGGAAGTTTCTTGAAAAAGAGGGGGTAAGAAGAATATTTTTAAAAAGGAGAAAGACTGTGAATAATGTAATTGAATCCATTTTTATTTTGAAAATAGATTCAACTATCGTTTATTTGTTTTTGAATGAACAAAGATGTAGTCTTTTCTGTCTGAATTATTTTGGTGTAAATAATTAAAAATTAACATCATAATCATAAGTAAAAATTGAGAATATTACAATACTAAACCGCCGTCCTGATTTAAAAAGTGAGTATTTACATTTTTCATCGAAAATGAGTTTTTCATATCGTTGGATTCGTCGTGAAAAGACAAATTTAACTATGCAAAAATTAATTAAAAATTATAAATAATTATTAAGACATTAAGGTCACATTTTCTGTACCTGCAGCGATTTTCGAGAAATCCTGATAAAGAAAGTGGGTATCTAAAAATGTATTACCGTATTTACACTTTTTTCAGGATTTCAGCCTGAGATAAGGCTGAAATCCTGGTTAAAAACAACGTATCTAAACAGATACGTTTTTTTGAAAAAGGTTTCTGGTTCTTTCGAGACCTAAAATCCTTTTTAAGAAAATTGTAAGTACATACCCACGTTCTTCATCAGGATTGGAGCCTTTTTTGATTCTACATTCCT
>JBAGKK010319400.1:0-19723 GCA_037177015.1 Euceroptres primus
TATCTGCATTTCTCTCTTAATAAACCCGCTGAATGTAAATAAAAAATCGGTCGGTAATTCGTGACGTCATTATGTATGAAATACCTTTAACATGGGGAAAAAAATTTGCGTAAATTTTTTTTAAAAGGAGGAAATGTAAAATTAACTCTAGGCAATATTTTCATCATCTGATGGAAACTCTTCAAAGAATATGAATCTATCATTGATTTTTCATTTTAACCCTCCTAAAGCCTGTTTATGGTGCCCCAAAAAGCATGCCTAGAACAGGGTAATCATAGTTTGACAGGATATTGACATTAATTATCACTTTTTCCCCATTATTTTCACAGAGCCAAATTATTGGATAAATCTGACTATTTTATGTAATTTTTAGGTAACTTTTTATTGTTTAACATTTTTTTATTTGCTTAAATAATTTTTTTCTTAAAATATTGTGAATTATGGTATTTTTATAACACTTCAACCTAATAAATCAATATAAAAGGTCCGCGAATTAGTTTCAGGTATATATCAATTATTTGAACAGTTAATCATTGTTGAAATGTGACTTCTAACCTGAATCCGATACAAAACCATAGTTTTAAAAAAAAATTATTCAACAAGTTCCATTAGTATATTGTAATTAAAATTTTTTTCAACTTTCTGTGAATTGTTTCAACAATTTTTATTTGTTTGAATAATTTTTTTATCTCAAAATATCGTTAAGTAACGTATTTTTATAACACTACAACCTAAGAAATCAATATGAAAAGTCGGCGAATTAGTTTCAGTTATTTATTAATTTTTTAAACAATTATTAATTGTTGAAATGTTACTTCTAACCGAAATATTGATTTATTATGTTGTAGCGTTATAAAAATACTATTAATTCACGATATTTTGAGATGCAAAAATTAGTTGATTAAATAAAAATTGTTTAAACAATTCACAGGAAGATGAAAAAATTTTAATTACAATAAACTCAGGGAACTTGTTGAATAATTCACAAAAAACTATGATTTTGTATCGGATATGGGTTAGTAGTTACATTTTAACAATTATTGTTGAAACAATTAAGAAATAACTGAAACTAATTCGTCGACCTTTCATATTGATTTCTTAGGTTACAGTGTTATATAAATACTATTAATTCACGATATTTTGAAATGAAAAAATTAGTTAATAAAATAAAAATTGTTTAAACAATTCACAGGAAGATGAAAAAATTTTAATTACAATAAACTCAGGGAACTTGTTGAATAATTCATAAAAAACTATGATTTTGTATCGGATATGGGTTAGTAGTTACATTTTAACAATTATTGTTGAAGCAATTAAGAAATAACTGAAACTAATTCGACGACCTTTCATATTGATTTCTTAGGTTATAGTGTTATGCAAATACTATTAATTCACGATATTTTGAGATAAAAAATTATTTTAACAAGGAAAAATTGTTTAAACAATTCACGGGAAGTTGAAAAAAGTTTCAATTAAAAGAAACTTATCGAACTTGTTGAATAATTGACAAAAAACTATGTTTTTGTATCGGATTCAGGTTAGATGTTACATTTCAACAAACATTGTTTAAACATTTTAAAAACAACTGAAATATATACGTTGACTCTTAATTATCTTGTAGCACTGAAAAAACACCATCAATTCACAATATTTGTGAAAAAATAAAGTATTTAAACGAATAAAAATTGTTTAAACAATAGAAAATAACTTAGAAAGAAAAATAAAATAGTAAGATTTATCCATTAATTTAGAACTATGAAAAAAAATTTGGAAGAAGTGATAATTAATGTCAATCCGTTTAATTTTGACCTCCAGTCTAACATTTTTTGCATTTTTAAACACCCTAATATTCAAAGCCACTGCTCATTATTTTTATTTATATTTTCATTTCTTCGAAACATCATTTTCCCTAGCTTCCATTTTAACCCAATGTTTAATTTACACAATAATTGCCATTTGCCAAAATTTCTAGTTGATCTACATTTCAGTTAACATAAATTTAAACTTGTGATAATAAATTTTATTTGTCCTTATTTCTTTGTAATTGAATTCTCATTTAAGTTAAACTTCATTTGCCCGAATTACCAGTTGTCATAAAGTAATGAAGAGCAATTTAGAATAAAAATTCTCATTGGCTGCATTTAAATTTCGTGTCATTTAAATGAGAATTCGGTTACAAAGAAATTAAGCCAAATGAAAATTTGGTTAAATAGAAATTAGCTGAAATTAACAGAAATAGAAAAGTTGAAATAAAATTAGGCTAAATAAAAATTATGGCAGATGGTGATTCGGAAAAATTGAAATTTTGAGAAATAGCAATTAGGGCAAATGAAAATTAGATGATATGAAAATTAGGACAAATATAAATCTTTTCAACCGTCAAATCAGTCAAATAGAATATCCTTTTAGATTAAATATGTATATTTGTTCCGTAATTTGGAAGGATTTGATTTTAATGAACTAATTTTAATACCTGTTTAATGAAATAATTATGTTTTAAAAGCAAATTTTAAATAAAATTAACAGCTCAGTGAAATATTTCAATTGAGTAAAGCATTGGTTTATTGACTTTATTTATTGGTTTATTTATTGAATCTTGTGCCCTAACAAGTTGATTGATAATAAATAAAATGTTATTTGCCTCGGGGCAAAATGAAATGTTTCTCTGAAAATAAAAGTAAATGTGAAATATAAATAGAATGTCTATAATATAGAACAACTGTAATTAATCGTAATTCGTTTACGGTTACTCTAGAGGGAATTGAAACTTGATAAATCGAATCCGTGTGCTTTACAATGTTGAGTACTCTTGGCCATGTTTTTCGTGCCCTCGATGTACAAATGATTAATGATGGCAAAATATCTTAATTCCGTTCTCGAAATACGAAAAATTATTTTTATCTTCTCAACTTTCCTTGATAAGCCTTTGAGGAGCTTTATTTTCTTATTGTCTTTTTTCCTTTCAATAGAAAAGGAAAAAATCTTTCCATCTTTCCTCTCCTTTCCATAAGAGAGGCTATTTCGTATTTCAAGGTATTAGAAAGATACGTTGAACTCGTCTGAAATTACTCTAAAATTTCTAAGGAAACCCCACCAAAATTTATAGTTTTCTGTATTCCTTAAATATTATGCTGAAACTGTATAGAAATACCAGAATTTCATAGAGATTTTCCATCCTTTCTTTCTTTTGCTTAAAAAAATAATAAAATAATGGAAAAGATGTAAGAGTGTTAATTGGAAGTCATTAAAGAAAAATCCAATTTTCTTTTATGTATTCAGTAAAAAATTTAATCAAATGAAGATTTCAGTTCGCATAAGACAGAAAATTGAGAAAATTGTGTCGAGGAATCTAGGAGATGCTGTTTCTCTAGGAGATTTCCCAAGTGATGCTGTACTCGTGTATCATGTGTGTAGTGTGTACCATTCTAAGGGAAATTGTTATTGACTAAGAAAGCTAGCTCAGATTGAACCCTTAGTTTGCTCAGAATAGAATATTTCATTATTAACTTATCATTAATTATTTTCTCCAATTCGTAAACTGAAGTTCTTTAGTTCTTTTTTTGTATGAATATTTTTTAATCAACAGTACTATGATGCAGTTCTCGATTCCTTTCTATTTTGGACGAATATAATATATTCATATTTTTCTTAAAATGTGATTCATAAGATTTAAAAAATATTACGACTGAATTTGGATTCAAAAACTCGAAGAAAAGAGGAAAGAAATTAGAAGACCCTTCCTTTCTTTTTATATTTCTAACTGCAAATTACAATGTAGAATTACAGACCTGCCAGCGAGTCACTTTTTCACTTTTCGTCACTCTTTTTTTTTTAGAAGAGGTCACTTTAAATCACTTTTTCTGAATTTGGTCACTTTTTCCACTTTAAAACAAATTTAGTTACTTTTCTTACTTTTTTCGTTCAAAATAGAAATATTTTTTTAAAATTTTGTTCTCCAAAGAAACTTATTGCTATGTTGAAATGTGATTTTGTCACATTCTGAAAGTTTATAATTCGAAAATCCTCCAAAATCTACAAAAGTCTTCCTAAAATTTCCTAAAATCCTACGAAATCTTCAAAACTTATTTCAAATCTGTTCAAATTATTCAGAAAGTTCTACACTATCCCATAGTCTTCCAGAATCCTATAGAATATTTCAAGATCCCCTAAATTCTTTTCAAATTTCCATAATTTTCAAACAAATTTTCGAATCTGTTAGAATTCTCTAGAATTTCAGACTTTTCCAGAATCTTCTGTAATCATCTAGATTCTTCTGGAATCTTCCATAATTTTTTACAGTTTTAAAGAATCTTTAAAATTCTACAAAATATACTAAAGTGTTCTAGAATCTTCTAGAATCTTCAAGAATATTCTATACTTTAGAATTTCCAGAATTCTGCAGAATCATTTTGAACACCTTGAAATCTACAAAAGTCTCCCATAATCTTGAAGAATTCTTCTGGATTGTTTTCAGAATCTATCTAAAATTCTATAGACATTTTGAAATTCTGGAAAAAAAATCTGGAAGAGACTAGAAGATTTTAGAAGTTTATGTCAGAATTCAAAAGATTTTAGAAGATTCTGAAAAATTCTGGATAACTCTGTAAGAGTTCAAAAGATCCTGGAATATTTTAGAAGGTCTTAAGAAATACTTGAGAATTTTAGAAGAGTTTGGAAGAATTTTATAAAATTTTAGAGAGTTCTAAAGATTTTAAAAGTCTAGAAATTTCTGCAGTATTTTTGAGATTCTAGACAGGAATCGTAAACTTTTTGAGGATTTTTGTGAGATTCTGAAGAATTGTAGCTCTTATTTAGGAAATTTTATTTGTTATAAATTTAAAAATTCATCAAGTTCATAACTGATAAGTAATTCGGAAATCTAACAGAAAATTTGTTGGTCTTTTTTTTGTCACTTTTGGTCGTTTTTTCCTCTTTTTCAATCTTGAACGTCACTGGCAGGCCTACAATTATTTCTTTAATTTCTATAATTTCTTCTTTCTATAATTTTTTTATAATTTCTCTATAATTTCTTCGTTCCTTTTTTTTGAGATGTTTTTGAGATAATACGATTGTCCAAATTGTAATATTTTTGAAATTATATCTTTGGACGTGAAATTTCGATTAAATTAGGAAAATCATATATTTTTCTCTAAAAATGGTAGAAAATCATTTAAATTGAGAATCAATAAATCAACAATTATTATTGAAATGTCCGAAATACAGGATAAGGGTCATTACCAAAAAGTTGTGAAATTCAAATCCCGACAGTTTTATACATTTTCATTATTTTATATATTTTTTTGAATACCACTGGGATAAAGTATATACTTAGATCGAGTTAGTTTTTGGAAAAGTTTCAAAATTTTAGGTGCCTTTGTTTAGAAATGGGAAATTAAAATATACTCAAAATGTCCACTCGGTAACCTGTCTCCAAATACAGATTCACTAACTAAAATTGCGAAATAATATCAGCAAAATTTTATAAATGATTGATATTCATACGAGTCATTTGTATTAAGTTAAAGAATCTAAAAAATATGAATAAAGATATATATTTTAGATTCGAAGGTTTTTATAAATGTTTTGAAGTCTCTCCCTGAAGTTTCATGTCCACTCGGTAACCCTCATTTTTAGATTAGAATTTGTAAAAAATCACTTTAAGAAATCTAAAGAAATAAAAAATTCATTCATTTTAATCCTTTGCAAGTGCTCATATAAGCGGAAACATGTTTATTGTTCGCAACTTCAAAAAATTTCTACAAGTTATGTACCGTACGATTTATAATAATATCCACTCGGCAATCCATTTTTAAAAAGTTTAAATAATTAAAGAAAAATATAATAAAAATATATAATAATAAATAAAAATATAATTATTATAAAAATAAAAAATAATTAAATAAAAATATAATCGAAAATCTGAAGGCATAGGCAAAGGGCTAAAAAATAAATTTTTACAATATTTTTAAAATTTGTTATTTCCACTCTACATATTTCAAAAATAATTTTGAAATTTATTTCTCTGCGTTTATTGAATGTCCACTCAGTAACCTTCCTAACATGTAAATTATTTATCTCCGCTACAAAAATGATTCTTGATCTCTTAAATTGGTATTTTCGTTTTATTTTGGATCACAATTAATGGAAAAAAAATACTTTAGCTAGTTCTGAGATTTTTTTTTCAAAAAATCGATAGGCCAAATTTCACAAGATATTTATCCATTAGATAAATATTATTGAACTGTTATGAGTTATGATGAGAATATAGAAAAAATCTACACTGAAAAAAATTCCTATTTTAAAAATATTGTAAGAATATTCTTAAAATTAGAATACTTTTTTCCAGTGTATGTTTAAAATATTAAAGTAGTCATTGGTCTTTAAGTCTCCAAGTTTTAATTATTGTTTTCATAAAAGAAATATTTTTACAATGGACCGTGTTGTTTTAATGTTTTAGTATTGAATTAAAGGATATAAATTTTGCTTTATGTCAATGTGTGATCGTAAAAGAAAAAGTTGATAGCAAAACGTGATCTGTAACGTGATGGATATACGGAAGCGGAACATTTCATTGACACGTTTTATCTCTACGTTGATGACCAGACTCTAGAGGGTCATCGTATGCAGGAAAATGGACCACACATGAATTATCTGCGATAAACAACTCGCTAATCAATCATACAGTGTTAGTAATCTATCCATTGAACATTGTGGCAGGAACAGCCACGGCGTGTCCGGAAAATACTGTTAATTGTAATGACAATTGACATCAGCTTCATTCGTTAAGGGAATATGGAGGATTGTGTAATTTGATCATGTGAAGCATCAAGTCCATAATTCCTAGCGTAAACTGACACGCTGATGATACAAGAATTAACATCGCGTGAAGTGAACAAAATTCAATCTTATGCCTAGAATTATACGCTTCGGAAATTCACAGGAAAATCAACGAAATGAGAAACCTAGTTTCCGTAGAAACAAAGGGCCAGTCACTTCAGAATTCTCATTAATTTCAACTTTTTTCTTTCATTCTTAGACATTTTCTCTAAGAAGGTTTTTAATTCCATTTTTTCCAATTTAAATGTTTTGGTTGAGGATATAAATAGTAGAAATGTTAGTTCTGATCGATTTATTTTCTTGAGAAACAATAAAAAATCAAATGGAAATTTTCCAATCAAGCTGTTTATTTTATTCTTATAAGTATTTTTGCAACTGTTCCGTAAATATTATGAAATTAAAAATGACATTAGGTCTTTTGATCTGGTAGGTTTTCTGAAACGAATCTGTACATGATTGAAGTGCATGATTTTACGTATCTTGGAAGTCAGGTGAGCCTTCAATAAACAGATAACAATATTCAAAGATAAAGTATCAAGTTAATTATCTTTCGGTTACAATGTTTCTATAATGGAACTTTTCACATAAAGCTAAATTTTTATTTAATTTAGTCATTTGCATATTCGAATACATCTGCAATGATTTAATTTTCTAACTCTCTATTCATTGTCTCAAGTTTTGAAAATGGCACAAGATCTCTCTGGACAAATTTACTTTGAAAAATTAACGTTAGAATATTCAGAACTGGAGTTTCTGTTTAAATTTGTGTCTCTGATGGTGCTTATTTTCTTTATTTACCTACTTTATTTCATTATTTACTTTTCCACTGAGGTAACTTCGTTTCTATTCTAACATAAGAGTATAAAATTGAGAGAATTGAAACTATGGAGAATTTTTCTGGAAATAGGATGTTGTTCTTGGTTATCAAGTTACTCTATTTTGCTCTCAGACTGTCAGGTTTGTACAGAGCTGAATAGCAGATCAAAAGTTTCTAGACTTATACGCGTTGCACATTTGAAAGCACGAAAACGTGTTCCTTATTTTATAACTTGGGGCGAATAGACTGATTTCACCTGAAGCATCGTAAACTTAATTTTTGAAGGACGTAGTTTCTCATTTCCATATATTACAAGCCAAAATGTACGAGCTGCATTAATCATTCAGCGACTTTATAATATAAATTCAACTTAAGTGGTAAATGAAATGTTAGGAAAAGTAAAATCTGTAAATAGGTTTGAATGTATTTTTGATAAATATATTTTTTTAAAGCATATAAACTAAATTTTCAGATAAAAAAAAGCCTGTACAGAAAATGTATCCAGTTGGCGAAATGCCAGTCATTGAGTAAATAGCTCTACTGACCGATGAGTAATAAAATTTCAGCTTTGCTCAAAATTAGATTTTTTTAAACTAAACTCTAAATTGCGTTAATCGTTTATGATTGCATCTGCTGGTATCATTTCTTTATGGAATTTTCATGAGTTTCAAAAAAATAATTGAATTAAAATATAATGTTTTCAGAAATTGATGTTACACTGACAGGTCTGCCAGCGAGTCACTGTTTTTTAGAAGAGGCCACTTTTAAACACTTTTTCTGAATTTGGTCACTTTTTACAATTTTCGGAAAAATTTTGGTCACTTTCTTCATTTTTTTTCGTTGAAAGTAGAAATATTTTTTTTTTTAATTTCGTTCTCCGTTGAAGCTTATTGTCATGCCTAAAATATTTTGAATTCTTCAATGTCCTTTTAGAATCTTCTAAAGGTTTCCAGAATTCTCCAGAATCTTTTAGAATCCTCCAAAATCTACACAAGACTCCCGAAATTTTCTTAAATCTTTTAGAATCTTTAAAATTTATCTTAAATCTCTAAAAAAAATTAAAAATACTGTTCTAGAATCTTCTGTAATCTTCTAGATTCTTCAGGATTCTTCCATAATCTTTTACAGTTTTTTGAATTCCCCTATAATAATCTTATAAAATCTTAAAGAATATCCTAAAATTCTTTAATATTCTACAAAATATACTAGAGGGTTCCAGAATCTTCTAGAATCCTCAAGAATATTCTGAACTTCAGAATTTCTAAAATTCTGCAGAATCATTTACAACCCTTTAAAATCTATAAAAGACTCCTATAATCTTGAAGAATTCTTTTAGACTTTTTTCAGAATCTTTCTCAAATTGTATAGACTTTTTGAAAATCTAGAAAAAAAATCTGAAAGAGACTAGAATATTTGAGAAGTTTATGGCAGAATTCAAAAGATCTTTGAGGATTTTAAAAGATTCCGAAACAGGGTACATTTTGGGGTGTATTTGAAAATTTTAGAAGATTTTAGATGACTCTGAAAAAATTTAAGATATCTCTGTAAGAGTTCAAAAGATCCTGCAAGATTTTCTTAGAAGGTTCTAAAAAATACCTGAAGATTTTAGAAAACTTTGAAAATGCTTGAAGATTTTAGAAAACTTTGAAAATGCTTGAAGATTTTAGAAAACTTTGAAAATTCTTGAAGATTTTAGAAAACTTTGAAAGAATCAATAAGCCTCTGGAAGATTTTAAAAATTTCAAAAATAAATCCTAGAAGATTCTAAAGGATTTTGAGGGATTTCAGAAGATTGAACGAATCTACAAATATTCGGAAAATTAAAAATATATAATCTAGACGATTCTAAAAGGTTGTCGAAAATTAAAGATTTCACGAAGGATTTTATAAAATTTTAGAAAGTTCCAAAAATTTTGAAAGTCTAGAAAGTTGTGGCATATTTTTTAGATTCTAGACAGGATTTGGAAGATTTTTCAGGATTTCTTGTAAGATTCTGGAGAATAGAAACAGACTTAATTTTATTCGGAAGTCTAATCGGAAATTTGTTGGTCACTTTTTGGTCACAACTGGTCACTTTTTTGAAAAACATGGCCACTTTTTCCACTTTTTCCAATTTCGAGCGTCGCGTCGCTGGAAGGCTTACACTGAACTTGAATTTAAAACAATATTATAATTAAATTTTGTTTACATTTAATTATCAAATTAATTAACTTGTTAATTTACTAATTAACCATTAATTAACTTGTCTCAATTAAATTGTTATTGGAAAGATGCTACTTCTGAAATGAATATCATTACAAACTCAAATGAATATCATCACTGAACTTGAATTTAAAACAATATTATAATCAAATTTTGTTTACAATTAATTATCAAATTAATTAACTTGTTAATTTACTAATTAACCATTAATTAACTTGTCTCAATTAAATTGTTATTGGAAAGATGCTACTTCTGAAATGAATATCATTACAACTGAAGGTCAATTTTTTTCCACACAATTAAATTCAGTGCAGTATAATATTTTTCTCTACTTTATTAGAAAAACTGATAATAATATTAAATAATAATTTTTCCACACAATTAAATTCAGTGAAGTATAATATTTTTCTCTACTTTATTAGTATAACTGATAATAAAACCATTTATATAAGTATAAAAAAATTGTTTCTAGTTTTAGGAACAACGTTAAGTTTTTTCAGTAGAATAGAATGGAATTTATTTCTTCATTGTACACTCGTTGAGTTTTTACAATATCGCCGCTTATTCTCCAGATTCTCCTCAATTACAATCGTGCGTTATTGATGCTTAATAATTAATCTTTACAGTTATTAACATAAATCTTTTGAATCTTATGCAACAAAATAAACTATTTTCTAATGCAGTTTCTTCAATATTTTTCACGATTTTTTTTTGTTTGATAAAATTTAATCTATTAAGATTCCAAACTACTATTGAGTAATACATTTTACTGTATGTTTCAAAACTTATTTAATAATTTGAAAGAAAATTATTTCAAAAATCTTTTTACTAAAAGAACACATTACTGTACGTTTCAAAACTTATTTAATAATTTGAAACAAAAGTATTTTAAAAATCTTTTTACTAAAAGAACTCTATAGAGTTGAAATAAATCTCAGTTATTGAATGATCAGCATAATAATGTAATAAAATAAAAGTTGTTGAGAAAAAAATATAATATTTTTATCTACACTATTTTTCTTTTCAACAACTTTTGTTTCATTAAATTATTAAGTCAATCAAGTAACTAAAGCAGATGTATTAAAAGAGAATAATCTTTAACACAAAGGAATAACCTTCCACCTAATGCTTGACTTTCCTTAAGTTAAGGCATAATCGCTCCTACCCAGATAATTAATTACAAATAACTTCAGTAAATACCTCATTCAGTAAATACCTCTTTCAGTAATAAAATAATACTTAAACAGGCAAATTTCACTTCAAAATATAATCACTTTCAACATCGACCAATTCACAATTCTAAAATAGCCAAAATAATGATAAAAATAAATCACAAAGGAGGACAATTTGCAAGTCATAAATATCAACACAACAATTTTCGCATTCAGATTATTTTATTTTTCGATGAAAAATTAGCACTTTGAATGCGATTACGTACAGGTGGAGGATGACCGGTAGCTGAAGTGGCAAACCTGCTGAAAGAGGGTGCCAACTTCGTTCTTCTTACTAATAAAAGAGCCGCGTACATCTTCTCTTGTGTCGATTAGACCCTCGAGAGTCGGAAGAACGATCGCGATGGTCAAAAGCACACTGAGATTCATGACGAGAGTTTCTCGCGGCGTTAGGTCTTATCAGTTTAGATTAAAAGCTCTATTGGTGGGGCGTTATTTCTGAAGAGATTCATTATTCATTATTGTAGTAACGGAGAATTGAGAACCTTACACACAAGGACACGCAAAGTCCGTACTTGGGACTAAAAAAATCGGTCTATAGGCTGCTGAGCTTTGACCCCTGGGAAAAATTGCTATCACGCTTTTGCAGACACCATGTAATCACTAAAGAGTAGCTTATGGGTCCGACGTGACTGGCAGTACACGTGTATTGAGAAGTGTTTCCGATAATCTCTGATTGCTGATTCATCGTTGGACAAATGCACTCGGTAATGAAATCACATTTAATTGCATCGGGATGGTAGAGAAACTGAAACCCGTTAATTGCTTCGAATACCTAACACTGGTGAATGAAGGGTTTGCCAAATGAGACAACTGAAGGAGAAAAGCAACATTCGTTCACAAAGTTCACATATCACACGTACATAGAGTTTAGCAACCTTGAGAACCGGAAAATTACCTGGAATTTTAATGATTTTTAAGTTCTTTGCCAAAAATTTATTTTATATAATACACGCATGAATACGGCTGTTTTTTATGCCTGTGGAGTGGACCAGAAGTACCGCTTTTCAGCTCATAACTATGTAATGGCCATTATATATCTATGAGGTCAAAAAATATGTAGATATATAATGACTATTACATACCTATGAGTTGCCATGTAATGAACATTATATATCTATGATGGTATTAGGAAAATACATTAGTATATATACAGGCATGAAAAACACGGACTCGTCTTCGTACTCGTCTGCGGCTCGTGCTTCGACTCGTATTAAAAACATAATACCTCGCATGAAAAGTCCAACTTCTCCCCCTTGATGCATAATATACTATTACTGAAAAGCGAAGAGTAATTTAAATCCGAGATAAGTCGGTGATAAGTGCGAACTGAAGTTCGCAACGTTTACAAAGAA
The DNA here is from genome assembly GCA_037177015.1 of Euceroptres primus. Taxonomy (NCBI): domain Eukaryota; kingdom Metazoa; phylum Arthropoda; class Insecta; order Hymenoptera; family Figitidae; genus Euceroptres; species Euceroptres primus. The sequence continues at coordinate 12,444 of JBAGKK010319400.1, forward strand.
ACGATAGAATTTTTTTTTAAACGCACTGGACGTAAAATATTATTGCTGATAATGGTTCCATTTGATGTCCGAAGACACCTAAAAAAGTTTCATCCCCCTGACATAAACTGATCACACCCCAAATAAACCCCTAAAAATTCAAAAATTCGCGAAAAATACCCTAAAATACCCACGAGACCTAAAGTTTTATCCCTGAAAAAAGTTCCATTTCATGTCCGAAGTTTACCGAAAAATTTTCATCCCCCTAGCACAACAGGATCACACCTCAAATCAACCACTGAAACTTAAAAAATTCAAGAAAAATATCCTAACTTCGAGATCTAAAATTTTATTGATGAAAAAAGTTTTCTTTCATGTCCGAAGATACTCTAAAAAATTTCGTGCCCCTAGCACAACAGAATCACAAATCAACCCCTAAAAGCTAAAAAATTCAAGAAAAATACCCTAACTACCAAAAATTTTATTGCTGAAAAAAGTTTAATTTCATGTTCGAAGATACATTAAAAATTTTCATCTCCCTAACACAACAGGATCACACCTCAAATCAACCCCTAAAAATTAAAAAGGTTCAGAAAAATACCCTAACTGCGAGACCTAAAATTTTGTTGTTAAAAAAAGGTCCATTTCATGTCCGAAGGTACCTTTAAAATTTTCATTCCCCTAGCACAACAGGATCACACCCAAAATCATCCCGTAAAACTTAAAAAATTCACGAAAAATACCCTAATCTCGACACCTAAAATTTTATTGCTGAAGAAAGTTCCATTACTTGTCCAAAGATACCCCAAAAAATTTCATCTCTCTAACACAACAAGATCCCACCCCAAATCAACCCCTAAGGTTTAAAAAGTTTAAGGAAAATACCCTAACTTCAAGACATAAAATTTTATTGTTGAGAAAAGTTTCACTTCATGTCCGAAAATACTTTAAAAATTTTCATCCCTCTGGCACAACAGGATCACATCCCAAATCAACCCGTAAACTTCAAAAATTCACGAAAAATACCCTAACTTGAGATCTAACATTTTATTGCTAATAATGGTTCCATTTGACGACAGAAAATAATTTAAAAAGTTTCATCCTCCTAGCACAACATGATCGCCCTGTTTTTCATCCCCTATAATTTCAAAAATGTAAAAAAAATACCCTAACCTTGAGACCTAAAATTTTATTGCTGATAATGGTTTCATTTCATGTCTGAAGATACCCCAAAAAGTTTCATCCCTCTAGCAGAACAGCATCACACCCCAAATCAAACGTAAAAACTTACTCAATTCAAGAAAAATACCCTAACTTCGAAATTTAAATTTTTATTACTAATAATGGTTCCATTTGATGGCATAAGACAATCAAAAAAGTTTCATCTCCTTAGCACAACAGAATCACCCCGTTTATCAACCCCTAGAACTTAAAAAATTTACAAAAAATACTCTAATCTCGAGACCTAAAATTTCATTGCTAATAGTGATTCCATTTGATGACAGTAGTTAATAAAAAAAGTTTCATCCCACTAGCTCAACTGGATCACTTCGTTTTTCAACCCCTAAAACTTCAAAAATTTACAAAAAATACTCTAACCTCGAGACCTAAAATTTTATTCTTGATAATGGTTTCATTTTTTGTGCGAAGAGACACAAAAAGTTTCATCCCCCTAGCTCAACAGGATCACCCCGTTTTTCAACCCCTAAAACTTCAAAAATTCACGGAAAATTCGTCAAAAATATCTTAACTAGGGGGATGAAACTTTTTGAGAAGACTTTTGTCATCAAGGGCTAGTATTAGCACCGATAAAATTTGTAGTTTCCAGATTATGATATTTTTCGCAAATTTTTATTACGATAAAAATTCCTGTTGTGCTAGGAGGATGAAACTTTTTTGTGCATCTCTGGACATCAAATGGAACCATTATTAGCAATAAAATTTTAGGTCTCGAAGTTAGAGTACTTTTCATAAATTTTTTAAGTTTTAGGGGTTCAAAAACGGAGTGATTCTGTTGTGGCAGGGGGATAAAACTTTTTTGATTGTCTTCGGTCGTCAAATGGAACCATTGTTAACAATAGAATTTTAAGTTTCGAAGTTAGAGTATTTTTCTTGAATTGTTTAAGTTTTAGGAGTTGATTTTAGATGTGATCCTGTCGTGCTAGGGGGATGAAACTTTTTACGGTATCTTAGGACATGAAATGGAACGATTTTCAGCAATAATATTTTAGATCTCTAGATTAGGTAATTTTTCGTGAATGCTTTAACTCTCAGGGGTTGATTTGGAGTATGGACATTTTACGCTAGGAGGATGAAACTTTTTTGGATATCTTCAGATATCAAATGGAATCATTATTAGCAATAATATTTTAGGTCTCGTGCGTTTAAAAAAAAATTTAGTCTTGCGTTTTTTTTTGTGCAAAACTTGCAAAATAATGGTACTTCTTTTTCTTTTTCAGACTGAAGAACAGGAGGGAGGATGCAGAGAAAAATGCATAGAAGAGAAGGGATCTCAGGGAACTGGTCCAGAAGAGGCAATGCAGCCATCGTATCGCTCCGACGAGGGAATCCGCGACGGTGAGTAGATTTTTAAGTCCCTCCTAATTCCATCATGTCGTAGGATGAATGGTCCGAACCGACACGGAGGCGGGTTGTAATTGTTTGCTTGACATTACAAATCAGATAGTGACAACTAGCGGAATTTTTATTCCTATCAGTGAGTAGGAGACCATTTCTTAGCTTAGGCTTTTCTTGGTTCTTTTTTTATTGTTTAAAATCTTAAAAATTAATAAATCAAACATTAAGTTATCTTTATTTTACAAAACCGTACTAATTAATGAATTTTAAATGTTTAATTCTGGTTCTAATTAATATTTTAAAAGAAATAAACCAAGGAAAGATTTCGTGATAAGTTAATTAAAAAATTAAAGGAAAAAAAGATCATAATTAAAATCTTAATTTTTACTGAGAATTTTCCTTTGATTTTTGTAGATCTTTAATTTCAGTTTAATTATAAAGCTTTTAACGAGAGATTGAGCATCCCCGATGTACATCAATATTAGAATTCTCTTGAACCCGCAAATGTCCCTTTTTTTTAGAAGTGGTTTTCAATTTCCCTCTAAATATTAGCATTTCTGTTGATATGGTAAATGTTATTTTAGTTCTTTTCATGAAGGGATTGCAGCGGAATATACACAACCAATTCTTCAATTTCTGTTATAAAGACATTTTTTATACATTAGTAGAATGGTAATTAATGTTTGTGTAGCTAATTGTGAATTGACTTTATATGCAATATATTTCTTATACATTAGTAGAATGATAATTAATGATTGCATGTGAATTGGCACATCCATGTTATATTTCCTATGAACTAACCATAATTTCGGTTTCTCTCGTTTCAAAATTCACTGAATTCCGATGTACATCAAAAATGCAAGAGAAGAACCCCTCAGTTTTTAATAAAAACTATCTTTTTAACTTTTGATCAATTTTGATATTAAATTCCAAGTAAAAATTTTATTGAAGCACAATATTTGAAATTCAAATTTTTCTCAATTTACAATCGATATATTTAATTTTTTCAAATGTTTATAACTGCAATATCAATAGAGGAACTTGGACTCTTAGCATTATAGGATGTTTTTAGGTGATCTACATGTGAAGAACGTGAACAACACGTTAGGGTTTTTGTATTTGAGTGAATTAAAAGCTATTAAAAAAATAGCTATAGGTTCACAGTGACGGATGCGTCCCGGGACATAGTCCTTAGTGTAGAATATTTGCACCTGGGCGGAATGTGTGAAATCTTGGAGTAAGTGTGTTGGTGAGAATCATTTTCGAGCGCGTTCGATATTTCATCCTGGATTATATTGATATTATTATCCGATGTTCATTAAACAATAGGAAAAACTATCCTTTTGCCTTAAAGTTCGCCTCACAATTTTATCAATTTACTAATTTATTTTTAGAGTATTATTTAATACGAATCGTCGTCGCAAAATAGTGCTCGAGGCAAAATGATAGGAAAACTCTGGCAAAAAAAATCGGTTTCGGTGTTGGGCAAGAAAGAAGAGGCTATATGCCGAAGAGCCCCCTGAAAATACAGTTTTTACACTATGTTTTTCAGTTTAAAGAAGAGGGGAACTATTTTAAATGGACATCTTTCTTTTAGGGTAAAAGAGATTGATGTCCATTTAATCTTTTCCCACTTTGTCACTATGCTGATTTGTTATTTTACTTTTCTTGAATGTTAAATTGTTCCAATTTTACTTGATGTAGCCAACTTTACCCTCGATATAAATGGGTTAAATTTAATGAAAATATCTCCATTAAAATCACTAAATAAATCTTAAATCTTTATCAACCTTAAAAAGTATCATTACTCATTGTCTTATTCATTTCATAAATGAGTAATGTATCTCAACCGGACATTTTCCCATCAATTTATTACAATTATCTGTGACTAAAATAAAGTGTTTTTCGTTCTAATATAATTAAGTATGCATAAATGAAATGAAATATCGTCAAATGAAGACGTTTTAATTTTTCATGCTTTTATAATTTTATATATCAAATAATTTTTATAAAAGCATTAATATTCAGATATACACTGCCGTGCAAAAATTTCCGGACACTCAATTTTTTATGATTGCTTAAGTTCTCTTAATTTTAATTATATCAGAGTTAAATTTTTTCTCTTTAGCAAGTTGAAAGCTCTTAAAATTCTGTATAAAATGAGCCTAAGATGAAGCTAATTTGTCCATTTTTAAAGAAGATATTTCAAAAATAGTTTGAATTTCAGTGTTTTGTTAAATTGTAAATGACGTCCGAAATAATTAACATTTTTTCACGTTTTAAAGGTGAATTTCTATAGAATAACCACAGCTTGTCAGCATAAATTTTTAAAAAATTCCTTGCATGCTACAAAAAATTAAAGTTGTAACAAAAAAGTTGGAAAAATTAAAATATTGTTTTGGATAAGAAAAATATGTGTGCTAAATATATGAAACATACAGTCATGAAGTTTCTATAAAAATACTTCAAAATGTATATTAATTTGATTTTTACTATGATTTGTCTACAGATCAGATGCTTTCGAATTTTACCAACTTTTTTTGTTACAACTTTAATTTTTTCTAATGTGCAAGGAATTTTTTTTAAAGTTATGCTGACAAGCTATTGCGATTCTATAGAAATTTATCATTAAAATGATCCCTAGAACATGAAAAAATGTTAATTATTTCGGACGTCATTTACAATTTTAAAAAATACTGAAATTTAAACTATTTTTGCAATATCTTCTTAAAAAATTGACAAATTGACTTCATCTGGGGCTCATTTTATACAGAATTTTTAGAGCTTTCAACCTGTTAAAGAGAAAAAAATTTAACTCTGATGTCATTAAAATTAAGAGAACTTGCAATCATCAAGAAATTGAGTGTCCGGAAAATTTTGCACGACAGTGTATTATATCTTGCTTATGCGATCAAACTAACAGTTTGTTTATGTTAAACAAAATTTATTTGTTTTAAATAAGTGGATTAAAATAATTAAATTAAATTAAAACTAGTGGTGTGCGAAATAATTCGACTCGTCTCAAAATCGATATTTGGACGTGAGTCATGAGTCGAATTTTCGACTAAAACTCACCTGCGAATTGAGACGAAAGATTCGACTCGAACTCGAATTTTCGGCACTGATTCAGTTGAGAATTGAGTCGAATTTTTCAAAACCGACTCAGCAGATTAGATCGAGTCGAATTGTATTGAATCGACACGTAAGGCAAATAATAAATAAATTAGTTTTTGGGATCGGCACGTTGACTAAACCTGAAATTAAAAAACTGTTTATAAAATCAGAAAAAATATAACGGCAATCAATTTCAATGCATTCTAAAAGAGGCAGCAATTCAATCTCAATAAAGAATGGCTCAGTTTGTTCTTTGAAGCATTCTTTTCAATTTTATTCGTTGCATTCTGTTAAAAATAACTTGTTTGTTCAACAAATTTCAAATTAATTGTTTCTCTCAAAATTTATCGAGTATAATTGTAGAGAATGTTTCCGAGGAGAAAATGAGCCATTGTTTATTAAGATTGAATGAAACTTTTATTTATTGAATAGGATTGTTGTATGATTTACAACAATAGAATTTTTCAATAATATATTATCTGCTTTCGAGATTGGTAAATAAAAAATGGGGTTTCAAATTTAAAGTTTAAACAATGCTGTGCATGAGTCGAATTGAATTGACTATAATCCGATTCGACTCAACTGAGAATTGACTCGAAAAAATCCGATTCGACTATTCGATATCAAAGCACTCCATTGGACGTGATGCAATTAAATTGACTAAATTGGGTTTTAGAAGCCACTAAAAAAAGTGGACGCACCTGTGTATCATAATTAAATTGATTTATTAACATTGAATAAGAACTAATTATTGCAAATCATTAAATTATTGACCAATTTTCATTCAATCTTTTAGAATAAAAAATTAATAAAATCTAAAAACCGATAAAAAATAATAGTCGTGTAGGAAAATTATTTTAAAAATCTTTTTAATTATTATTATTTATTATTGTATCTATCTAAGAAGTTTAATGAAGAAATGAAACTTTAAATAATACAAATTAATTTGTTTTTGCCAAGTAAGTGATACAAGAATAAGTAGTCTACTGATTGGTAGAAGCGATTCAACAACACAAGGTCGTTGTAAAATTTTATTTTTCAATTTTCTCAGGAATAAAGTATGTAAACCACATTTTTTATTCACTAATCTCAAGAGCAGATATTTCTATTGTTATAAATTATTCAACAAGCTTGTTTAATAAATAAAAGTTTCATTCAGTCTTAATAAATAATAGCTCAATTTGTTCTGTGAAACTTTCTCTATTGTACTCCAAGAATTTAAATTAAACAATTTGTTTAGAATTTGTTGAATAAACAAATAATTTTTAACAGACTGCAAGAAGTACAATTGTATAGAATGTTTCAAAGAACAAAACGAGCCATTGTTTCTTGAGATTGGATACAAATTAAAATATGTTATAAAGAGGTTTAAAAAACACCGAATGTAAAATAACTATTGGTAGAAAAATAATTTTGATTAAAACTTTATTATATATATGGTCTATTAAAAATAGTCTATTAAAACTTTATTATATATATAGAAAAATAGAAAAATAGAAAGAAAAAAAAGTAGAAAAATAATCTTCATTAAAACTTTATTATATATATGGTCTACCCCCGAGCCCGGCCCATAACTCAACGATGAGTGTATATATATACTCATCGTTGAG
>JBAGKK010319505.1:0-19714 GCA_037177015.1 Euceroptres primus
ACTGTTAATAACAAATTTTTCAACTTTTTTTAGATACTTCGATAACGATCCACTATTTTTATTGTTATTAATAATTTTATTATCGTAGTCGTACACGGCATATAATATAAGCTTTTAACTAATATTTCACATGTGGCGATATTATTATATTATGAAAATCAAACCAATTCTTATAAACCACTTTCTGTTTTACTGATATCGTCGATACTGCATGTGATATATTTACATCCCGAAAAAAATGAATATCGACACCACAGGTACTAACTTCACATCGGTACTCACTTGTTCTGCATTCTCGTTTGCGATCACTTCGATTTAGTAGTACTAACTCCGATCATTTTATCACAGAAGGTTATTCTCAAAATAAATCGAAGTATTCTGTAAACCGAAAAAGAAAGTCGAGTAGAAAATTAACTTTCTTCAACAAATCATCAATTGTTATCAACTTATAGCAAGGAATTATTGCTAAGTTATTTTAAATATATTCCACAAGAAAAACGCAATTTTTAGTTTACAAACACATTAGCTGAGAATTTGTTTATAACATTGTTCATAACAATAAATTCAAGAAGACATTGCTAAATAACTGACTGTTAAGTCCGCGAAAAAAGTAGAATTTCATTTACACATGTATAACATGATAAAAATTTGTTTAAATAATTGTTGTTTACAATAAAAATTATTTATTGTCATCGAAATGTCCTTAAAAATTTAGAAGTTAGTTATTTAAAGTTGATTGCGCTGAAATAACCAAGTTTGAACGTTCAAAAATAGCCAAATAGTACATTTGTTAACTAATATTGTTTCAACAATTATCCATTTTTATTGGATGACCAAATATGATATTTAGGTTTCATTTCCAGGCAATATATGATCGATTTCGTAGAAAAATCTTTATTTATTACATCATAAATACCAGATATGGATAATTGTTTATAAACATTGCGAATAAAATAAGAAATTTTCATTAATTTGTTTGATTAATTTTAATTTTATATTAAATTAATTTAAATTTTAATTTTAATTTAATTTAATTTAATTTAAATTTAAAAATTTAAATTAAGATTAATAATAAAAAATAATTGATTAATTAATTAATTAATAAAACATTCATTAATTCCATTAAAAAACACTTTTTGTCCATAAATTGTTTCAATTTAGCGCGAATAAAGTGAAGAATCACTGCCAATTCCCACAAAATCATTTTCATTTACTTATTTGTTTGTAACAAATTCAATATATTTTTAAACATTTGAGTTGCTATTAGAAATCTTTTTTGGATAGTTGCTTCATGTTTTCTAGATATTTTCGAATGAATCCAAGTATTTATTAAAAACCGGTACACTTCAAAAGTTTATTTTTTTTCATTTTTGTTATTAAATAAACAAAATTTTAAATTTCAAAAATCCACCACGCCAGTTCGATGCGGAACTTTGATAGGTTTAATTTTAAAAAAAAATTTAATTCAGATAACAACTGTCTTCTGAAAATTAATTTGACCACAGACGTTTTTTTTGCCCGACTGTGCGCCGGATAGGGCTAATCCTGACGTATAGGAAAAATTTGGACAACGGATTCGTTTTTAGGACATGAAAATTCTTCGGGGTCACCTAGTCCCGACTTTGGGTGCAAATGTCGGCCTGTGTAAGCTTTAAATTAGAAGGAACATAGTGAAAAAGTCTCACTGTTTTTCATAGCAATAAAAAACGCAGAATTGTGTATATCTTCATCGTCTCAAGTAAGGATATTACACGCTCAGTTATTTTATGTAAAAAAAAGTAAACAAACGGCAGTGGATTCCAGGGGGTATTATATTTCCAAGCACTAATTTGTCGTCGTGTTGACACATATATTGTAGGATACTTTCACCTACATGCACTCTTCGTAAGAGAGAGCTTGGCGATAAAAAAGGTGCTCGAGACAATACTGGTACGGCTTCTACCTACTCGGAAAATAGAAGCTCTTCCGACATTCCTGGGTACAGAAAAAAGGAGGAGGAAAGCACTCTTGCTTCACGAGTTACGAACACTCGCCAGCCTGGCACTAATGCCTGAGGACTGGCGAGTGTTATGAGTGTAGGTGACCTATCCTCCATGATCCTCTAGTAGTTTAGTGCACAAGAAAGTAATTCATGAAAGATTAAAAAAATTTTAATACCACAGGTTGGCTCACATTCCTGCTGGTTTTTTTTTATGTATACGAAAAACAAGGCACATATCATTGACAACTCACACGTTTATTGTACTCCTAATTCAAAACAAAACGGCTTGAATTAATAGTATATTATGCAACATGTGCGTAAAATGCGGTTTTACACACGCGATGACCACAAGTGGGTAAAACCGTACGCACGAGTTGCATACGATATTTTTTGACAGTGTGCATAAAATGCGTTTTTAACACACCCATATTAGTGGGTGTGTAATAAGCCGTTTTACGCACTAATATGGGTGTGTAAAAATGCGTTTTACGCACACTGTGTCAAGAAAGCTCTCTCATTTGTTCAGATGTTTATTTTTACAGAGATTTAGAGATCCTTTAGAAATCAGGAATGAAAGTTGGAAAATAAGCGAACAAATGTAAAAGATATTCTGATTCGAATAAACTTAAGGTGTAAAATCGTAAGTTGTTGAAATCCAATTCTGTAAGTACTCGTAAAAGCTTTCTTCTGCTTTCTCGCGATTAAAGTACTCCGATGCATTTACCACGTGATTTCTTTCACTGTGTTGCCCAGACTTGATGGGTTTCTTGTCACCTTCGAGTTGAACCTTTTAACTGCTTCGGAAGTTCAACTCTAAAGAGAATGTGGTGGCAGAAAGTCGACTCGACAAATTGAATTATCGGTCGAACTGCAGTCAATTTTAAAAGAAAGTTAGAGAACTCGAATTCAATTTAAAAGCGATGTATACTCCATCAATAACATTTTATTTCATTCTTTCATACTTCGAACATCACATCTTTAAATTCTTGATTTCACAATAATTGATCGGATATTATAAAAAAAAAACAATTTCTGAATGAGATTTCTAAAACAAGTTTTCCTATTTCATAAAAGATTGAAAAATTGACTTTACAAAGATCACATATTTACATAAACCGGGATCTCCGGTGGCATTTGTTGAAATATTCAATCGTACCGGCGAAATGCGGAGATGCACAAAACGCGCTCATTCCTCAGGGAATATGTGCTTTGGCGAAAAGAATAAAGAAATCGTACACGGAATTTTCGCGGAAAAGTATCTCTTGTTCTTCTCATACATTCTTTTCTGTCAGCCATTGAGTTACAGCTTGACAGACGCGCTCGTTCTCGTAATATCCTACACCTCTCTTAGGTGCAATGACGGTTCTATCCGATGAGATTCTAACAAATACTTTGATATAAACGTTTCCGGGGACATTTTTCTATATTTGACAAGTCACTAAAATTTATCATAATAAAAATAATAAAGTTTAAAACAAAAATTCAGTTTTAATTTTAAGGGTATAAATTGCATATATAATTGCATTTTCAAACGTCAAAAAAAAATGTTTGAAAAGGAACATTAAATATTAAGATAAAAGCGTTTGACATCTATCGATATAAATATATATTTTTTTAACAAAAGGCAATAAAATTTTGAATTTAATTATCGAGGCCAATTTTCGAAAAAGGTATTTATTTTTGTATAAATAAAAAAATATATATAAAAATGACCATTTTCTCAATTCGGTTTTCTCGGTTTTGTCAATGATGAAAAATTATTTGCAATTGCCAGAATTTGATAGAGTAACATTACTTAAAGACAATTCGATATTAACCATGCAACAACTAAATCTGTTTATTAACAGATTATTTGTTGAAAGTTGATTTTTTATAATTTTCTTTATCTTCAGATTATTATTTCTTATTTTATAAGTAATTTGTTACCTTTTTGAAAAAAATCGGTATTCGAATTATTATTGATAATAATATATGAACACATTTTATTTAAAAATGCAGAATTTGGATGTTTTTTGACGAAAAAGTTAGTTTTTTACGATTTAGTATACTACTTGACTAACACAAGACAGTTTGAATCCTATGCATGATTATAAATTATAAAATTATAAATTTTATTATTATTACAAACAAATGCAGAATTTTGGTGTTTTTTGTCGAAAAAACCCCCTTGTTTCGATTTAGTACTACTAGCTGGCTAATGTAAGGCAGTTTGAACACCAGGCATGATTATAAATTATAAAATTATAAATTTTACTATTATTGTAAACAAGTGCAAAATTTGGGTGTTTTTTGGAGAAAAAGCACCCTTGTTTCGATTTATTACTTCTCCTTGGCTAACACAAGACCTCACACAAGACAGTTTCAATACTAGGTATGATTAAAGAATAAAATTAATAATTGTTTTAAACAAATTTTATAACAAATGAAAAATTGGGACATTTTGGAGCTTAACAAATTTTCGTTTAGTATTTTTTATACAATTTGTTTATAAAAATCATAAAATTTATTGTTTAATCATTCCAAGTATTAAAATTGTCTTGTGTGAGCCAAGCACAAGTAGTAAATCGAAAAAAACGATTTTTTCCGTCAAAAAACCCCAATTCTGCATTTTTTGAAGAAATTTAATTGTAATAATATTAAAATTTATGAAAAAAACATAATTAGTGCTTAAATTACCATAACATATTTAACTAAACATACCAGCACTGGAAAAAATATTTTTTAGGCTAAAAAATGTCTCAAATTTTCATTTGTTATAAAATTTGTTTATGACAATCATAAAATTTATTTTTTAATCATGCCTAGTATTCAAATTGTCTTGTGTTAGCCAAGCACAAGTAGTAAATCTAAAAAAAACGATCTTTTTCATGAAAAAACACGCAAATTCTACATTTTTTATGAAATTTGTTTATAATAATAGTAAAATGTATGAACCAAACATAATTCGTGCTTAAATTACCATAATGTATTTAATTAAACATACCAACACTGAAAAAATATTTTTTTAAGGTTAAAAATGTCTCAGTTTTTCATTTGTTATAAAATTTTTTTATAACAATCATAAAATTTATTGTTTAATCATGCCTAGAATTAAAATTGTCTAGTGTTGGTCAAGTACAAGCAGTAAATAGAAAAAAACGAGATTTTTCATCAACAAACACCCAAATTCTGCATTTTAAAATGAAATTGTTTATAGCAATAGAAGAATTAATGATCTTAAGATATTGCTTGAATTAACATATATTTAATTAAATATACCACCACAGAAAAAAATATTTTTTAATTTTTTTTTAATTAAACATCTTAAGTTAGTGCTTGAATTAACATATATTTAATTAAACATAACACCACAGAAAAAATATTTTTTTAGGTTAAAAAATATCCCAACTTTTTATTTGTTCTAAAATTTGTTTATTACAATCATAGAATTTATTATTTAATCATACCTAGTATTTAAACTGTCTTATGTTAGTCAAGAAGAAGTAGTAAATCGAAAAAACGATCTTTTTCATAAAAAAACACGCACATTCTGCATTTTTTGATGAAATTTGTTTATAATAATAGTAAATTTTATGAACTAAACATAGTTAGTACTTAAAATACCATAATGTATTTAATTAAACATACACCACAGAAAAAATATTTTTTTTTGCTGATAAATGTCCCAATTTTTCTTTTGTTATAAAATTTGTTTATAAAAATCATATAATTTATAGTTTAATCATGCCTAGTATTTAAATTGTCTTGTATTAGCCAAATACAAGTAATAAATCGAAGAAAACGAGATTTTTCGTCAACAAACACCCAAGTTCTGCATTTTTAAATGAAATTTGTTTATAATAATAGAAAAATTTATAATTTTAACATAATTAGTGCTGAAATTACCATAATGTATTTAATTAAACATACCACCACAGAAAAAAAGATTTTTTCAGGTTAAGAAATGTCCCAACTTCTCGTTGGGAACTTTGTTATAAAATTTGTTTATAACAATCACAGGGTGTCTACTTACCTTGAAAAATGTAGAAATACCTGGAAAAAACCTGAAAAAGTCGGAGAATTTTTTTTCAGGATTTGAGTTTAGACACCCTGAATCATAAAATTTATTATTTAATCATGCCTAGTATTCAAACTGTCTTGTGTTAGCCAAGTAGAAGTACTAAATCGAAAGAACTAACTTTTTCGTCAAAGAAACACCCAAATTCTCCATTTGTTAATAAAATTTGTTCATATTATTAATAATAATTATTCGAATACAAATTTTTTCCATCACGGTAATATTATGAAACAAATTACTTATAAAATAAGGAAGAATAATAATCTGATAATCTGAAAATAATGAAAATGATACAAAATCAAATTTTAAAAAATAATTTGTTTTTAAGCAAACTTTTTTGTTGAATGATTAATATCAAATTATCTTCAAGTAATGTTGCTATATCAAATTCAGGCAATTGCAAAAAATGTTGCAACATTGACAAGAATCGAGAAGGCTGAATTGAAAAAATGGTCATTTTTTAATATACATATTTGGTTATTTATAATAAAAATGAATTTTTCTAAAATTGGCCTCGACAATTCTCTTCGGAATTTTATTAACTTTAAAAAAAAAAGAAAATATTCAAATCGGTTACTATTTGTAAGCTAAATCGTGTTTTGAATCAAAAAATGTACTTTTTTCCCACTGTGCATAGTGGACCGCTTTAATGCATAATCTATACCTAATAATTTTATCTGCAAACGTGTCATATTTTTCAATAATCGAAAATTAAACGCACACGCACCGAGTATTTCTGAACTTTATCGATAATCGATATACTAATAACTTACCTGGGAATTTAATTTATTCACCTATTTATTAGAAAAAACTGTTAGAAAAGACTTGAAATTTCAAAGAATTTTTAATGTACGTATTGGAAGTTTTTCCCTTATATGCACACATTTAAATTTAAAATTTATAATAGTTTCTGTGAAAAAATACACACATTATTGTATAATTAATAATTAAAACCACACGCGACGAGTATTTCTGAACCGATTTGTAGATAATAATCGATATATTAAATAACTTATGCTAAGAACTTCAATTGATCTATTATATAAAAAAACTACATTGCACTCAGTGGTGTTCGAGACATACTTTTTCATAAATTGGCTCTCGAGCATAGTTGAATTAAAATCGTTTCGTTACTCATGTTACTCTATAAACTAGGTCACATTATTATTTTATTCAGCACGTAACTTTCAAGATAGGTGTAATAAAATAACTGCATTATTATCGCTCAAGAGTACATGCACTCTCTAACATCATATCCAGGAAACTTGACCTTACTAAGCATCCTGTCAGAGAGCTCGTTAATTAACGGATTAACGTGGCGTTGAGATTTTATATTTCGATGATCGTGTCGTGGTTCAAGATTCCGGACGTCGATTACACTTTCATTTTTTTTTATTATTATTACTTTTTGTTCATAATCTACGTGAATTTACGTAATCGGTTTTAATTCACCTCGAGTAGTTTACTCGGCCTTTAGCATGAACATGCAATTGCACTTTTCTCTCATTATAGCTTGTCCCAGTATTAGTGACGCTATCTGGGAATTCATGTAGACATATCTGCAATAGTTACACGCACGTTTTGCACTGCACGTGCTGCAGTATATCCGGATATCAGGAAATCGCTACACACGATGGTATTGTCCGCATCCTCTATAATAAACCATCGAGAACGCTCTCCACACTTTCTCTATATTCATCGAATTTAAATGAACACGTGTCTCGATCGATCTCCATACGAGAATTTACTCGCTTCAGCAAAATTCCTGAATAACAGTGATCGGTGTCGCTATATATTATAGTCTTCGGAATTTTCGTCGGTAAAAGGTTTCTAGAGTGGAATTTGATCTTCCGAGCGAATACGTGATGGAAAATTTAACATTAACACGAGATACAGGCTGAGAAGAGAAGAAAGCAAATAAATACAAAAACAGAATTATTGCTACAGAATCTGAAAAAAATGACATGAAAAATCCTAAAAAAGAAATCAAATTTCCAAAAAAGCCCTTAGATGTCTGGAAACCTTTGGAATTTTGTATATTTTGTTTTTTATCTTACCGATTCTAAAAAAAATTGTAATGCCTTGTTCTAAAGTACTAAAAATATTCAAAAATCCTTGTCAATAAAAAAAATCCATGATACTTTAATATTAAAACTTTTAAGCTCTATTTTAAACCATTTTCTCCTATTCCCTCTTTTTCCAAATGTAAAATTTATTTCAGTTGCGGAGGGCATTGAAAATATAATAGTAGAGCTAAAAGAGTTCAAAATTTCAGATTAAACGTACCATTATATCAAATGTATAATCAGAAGGTTGATGAGAGAATTCTGGATATTCAGGAAATTGCGAGGAATTACCACATGAGTCAAATGTGGTTACAGTTCACGAATTTACACTTGTTACCTTTGAGGAAGCAAGGATACTAACTGAAAGCTTATTAACTCATTCAATTAAAGTCCTTCATGTTTTATAAAAATATACTTTGAGGTACATTTAAATTCTTCCCCAGTGAAGCGAAAGAAGATCTTTTTTCACAGAGTATTTCTAATTATTTCAAATATTAAATACCTCTAATTATGAAGTATTTAACAATCTTTATTACGATTTCAATATTTTAACAATCCAGTTTTATAAGAATAACACTGGTTAACAGTCATTTTGCTTCAGGGTGGACAGTAACTTTTCTAGGGTAATTTGGGCCTGCTGAATCCAAAAATGACTATCATTTTGCTCAATCAGCTCTTGTTTACAAGATATCGAAAAAAATCGTTTTTCGCGATATGCAAAAATTCGAATACCGTAGAGTGGGGCTATTCGCACATGGTAGGTCTAATGTGTTCAACTCACTTTAAGTATATTTTTCAATATGATAATGGGAATAATAGTACATTTCGCCAACTTTAAACGCAAATTTTGGCGAGAGCTTAGTTTAAATCACGAGGCGAAGCCGAGGGATTTAATCGCTTGAGCCAAAATTTTCGTTCGGACATGTCAAATAAAATGCTTTTCGTCATGAGATCGAGAAAAAGTCAAATGAAAATGCCAAAATGACGAAAAAATAATAATCTCCTAGCATATAAGATTCAGAAGGACTTCTACTTTACCGAGGATGAGTGTGGAATTTTATGGGACCTCTGTACAAGCATTGAGAAATGTTTAAATATGTGAATGTATTTTAAAAAATTGGTTAGACGTCTAAACTTTCTATCATGTAATAGTTTAAAAGAAATAAAAAATTCTCGATTGCCCGTGTTTTTCTTCCAAATTTAAATGGTAAAAGGAATTCGTTTCATAAATGCGAATTTGTGTCTTCATTAATTAGTTCAAAGGTGATATATGAAAATTCGAAGATCGGCAGTACAATTCGGCTGGTTCAGCAAGTTATGATATTTGATAATTTTTCAGTTTTGTGCAGTCGGGTATTAGTTTCTTTTTTAATTATTTGCTTTTTAGAAAGATAATTTCAAATAATATTTCACCATAAATGATAGTTTTCGAAATTTAATTGTATAAATATGAGGATACCTGTATCTCACTTTTCAGTTTCTATTTTCGATTTTAAGGTTCATTCGATGACCGAATCGAGTTTTTGTGACTCATTTGAAGATTTTAACATCAGTTATAAGTGAAAGTGTTATCTTTAAAAATTTATCCGTATTTATTATTATTTTAATATAAAGTTAATTTTTTTCGCTTCCAAGATGGATAGTTTATAAATCAGTTAAATTTTTCAGTTGGGGATGGCCAGTAAACTAAATGGTTAGATATGACCTTGGAATCTTATATGGATATTAAACAAATTATAGATCCTTCTAAAAATATATTTAGTTAATATTAATGTTGATGTTCAATTGTTTTATTTTTTTCTCTTTGTTAACTCTCAAACTAATTTGAATTTCTTAATTAAACTTTTTTTCCATAATTCTAAATAATATTTCAGTATTAAAAAATTGTTTTATTCATTTAAAACTTAAAAAATAATAGTTGCACCTGTTTAAAAGATCGGTGGTACAAAAAGGTACAACTTTTCAACAATTATTATTAGTGAGTAGAAAAGTATTTAAAAATCTAAAAATTATTGATTTCTTTTCTGAATTGAGTACTCTAACTGTCCGTAAAATAAAAAAGCTGACCGAAAATTTTCTTAGGCGTAAAGTTAAAAAAACCTCAAAAAATACGTAAAAATTATACAGATAGTCCCAGTCTACGATACTTGTATTTTTATTTCTCCTCAAAAACACCAAACATTGATTATTAGTAGCTATAGGTCCAAATGAAATAGAAAAACTACATGTTGTACACATTTATGATGATAATTTTTTGAAAAATTATGTTTTTAACGGAAAAAATTGAATTTTTAGCAAAAATTTGCAAACTTATAAAATTCAAAGTGCTATTACAGGAACAGTTCAAGTCCGATGTTGATGAAATTTACGGCACTTTGTAGACATATATTTTGTAGCCATATATTTCTTCGAATAAAAATTGAAGGGCGACACTGCATACGGGCGTAAGTGCCAAATTTCCGAAAATCATTTTATTGGCTTAAACTACTTTTTTTCTCTTAACTCATATCCCTGTAGAAGATTTTGGTCCAGTTCGATTTGGAAATGGGTCAGGGGAAGAGAAGCAGTGCATACTCTCTAAATCTGAATTAGTAGTTTTCTACTAATGAAATAGTACCGAATCGTTTACCAATTGCTTTAGTAAGAATTTCTACTAATTCTTAGTAGAAAACTACTAATTAATGGTAGAAAACTTCTAATTCACGTAGTAAGGGTTACTAATTTATTTAGTAACCCTTACTGAGTGAATTAGCAGTTTTTTACCATAAATTAGTAGTATTCCACTAAAAATTAGTAGAAATACTTACTAAAGCAATTGGTAAACGATTCGGCACTATTTCATTAGTAGAAAACTACTAATTCAGTTCAGAGAGGAAAGGCGTAATTGACATGCGCCACTTAGTGTATTTTAGGCCTTTATGGCTCAAAATGTCATTTCTGAGAGTTTTGGAGTCACAAAAAAAGCATTATATGTACGAAAAAAGTATTTATACATAATTCATTACAAGCTGAAACAGTTGAAGGAAATCATGTTTTTCTCAATGTCATCCTCGAAATCAATATTTGATAATTTTTTTCTCCGAAGTCGCTGCTTTTTTCCGCCTGCTCTTTTCGCGATTCAATAGAGATAAATAATAGCTAGAAACATGTTTTTAGTTTTTTTTAAATTCAAAAATAAAAAAGTTATGCAGCTTTTTCTGTGTTTTCCGGCGTTTTCGGGGATGCGTCGTTCTTTGACAAGGATTTCTTTGGAGATGGTTAATTTTGTCTAGGCGTTTCTTTCACGATTCAATAGAGCTAAGTAATAGCTCGAGACTTGTTTTTAGTTTTATTTTCAAATTAATAAATGAAAAAGTTATGCAACTCTTACAGAGTGAAAATCTGCGTTTCTTGGGACGCGCCGTTCCTTTGACACGGGTTTTCTCGGAGATTGTTACTTTTTCAAAACACACCTTTCACGATTCAGTAGAGCTAAGTAATAGCTCGAAAGTAATTTCTTGTTTTTTTTTTTCATTAAAGGCTAAAAATAGTAGTTTATTGTTTTTTTTAAATCAAAGGCTAAAAATGCAATTTTTTCCGTTAAAAACATAATTTTTAAAAAAATTATCATAAATGTGTGCAATATGTAGTTTTTCTGTTTCATCAGGACCTATAGCTATCATATAAATGATCAGTAGTTGGTATTTTTGAGAAAAAAGAAAAATATAAGTTTTCAAATTTTTGCATATCGCAAAGAACGGTTTTTTTGCGATATCTCGTAAACAAGAGCTGATTGAGCAAAATGATAGCCATTTTTGTATTCAGCGGGCCTAAATTACCCTAGAAAAGTTACCGTCTACTCTGCAGCAAACAGACAATTTTTTTGTAGACCAGTTTAATCAATGTCACTAACCTCCTTTTCAATACATTATAAAGTATTAAACTTAATAAATGAATAAAATAAAGAAATATTTAATAAGAGTGTTCTTAAAAATCTTTATTTAAAACAGCTTGCATTGTTTTTTTGTTACAGGATTTACAATGGGAAAGATGCGGTGACGCGCAAGGAATTTAGACTTCCAATCGTACATATCGAAACAGCTCGATATATCATTTAATAATTCATATCACAACAATATCAACCGTAAAAAAACATTATCAAGAAAATAAGATTAGATTATTTAAAATCTGCCAAAAAAGCTGTGATAAATTGTCATAAGTGTCAAAAGCCTCTTTTCCAACGGTCTCGCCCAATTATTATGCATTACAGTCGTAATACGTCACATATCCACTCATGAGATTTAAATTTGAGGGAGAAAATCTTGAGAATGTTTTGCGAGTATTCAATTCGGAACCCGCTTTTATCGCAGGATCGATGGCACACTATCGGTGATCCATCGAGTGCGAAAGATCTCTCTTAACGAATCGAAGATCGCTATCAATGTTTCGGCCTATCAGAAAGTTCAATAAAGATCCAGCAAAAACGATTTCAAGGAGAATTGAATAGAAATCTCTGGCCTGAGCTTAATTAGTATTCTAAATATCAGGACTGAGGTAGAATCTTAAGAAAAAGAGAGCTAACGAGATAAAAGCCTCTGAGTAAACAAGGTCACAGAAGGAAGAGGAAAGGATAGAAGATGCTGCTGAGATAACAGAACGCTGAAAAGGTGAAAATCGAAGAGCGCACGACGACCCTTGTCCCCTTCTGCAAAAAAAAAAACAGCAAAAAGCCATGGTGTTTCCACGAAGAAGGTCGCTGTGGCTAAAAATTGCGGTGCTAGCTGGAGCAGCTTGGATTACAGTTTGTTTTCTACTTTATACGGAGGATCGAGCTGCGGTTGCTGTTCAAGGTTTGGGCCCATCAGGACTTGGACCACCTCAAGTTGCCAATGGTTTTGTTCCACCAGCTCAGCCTCTCAGGAGAGAAACACCTGGAAATGGACAGAGCAAGCCAAAAATCAATCAGGCTGGACCAGAACAAGGTAGTTTTTTATTTCCTTGAAGAGTTGTAAACATCTAGAAACTTAAATTCAAAGCGAACTGTGACTGGGAAGACTAAACAGATTAGTAATTTAATTGCTAAGAAACTTTTAATGAAAAAGTTTGTATAATTGTTCTCAACTCTAAAATCGTTTTCTGGGAGATGAAGTAATATTTATTGAGACTTTATTTATCACAAGCTTCAAACTGTGTTTCTGAAGTCAAATCAATTTGACCTGATAGAGTCTATTTAAGGGATATAAATCCTATTCTTTAAATCCTATAAATCCAAATTCTTTAATTTTTTTCTTTTTCAAAAACTTTCTTTCCGAGTAACATGATCTCACAACAAATTACGGGGATCACAGTCAGTCTCCTATTCCCCTTTTTACCCCTGTTTCCTACCCTTCCCCCCTTTTCTCCTATTTTTTCCCAATTTTGCTCAAAATCCTCTAAAATCCCTATTTTTGAGAATCTTCTCCCTTTTTATCCTTTTCTTATTCAACGTTCTGAATAATTTTCCAATAATTATAATATATAAAAACTTATGACATTCAAAAACGCGTGCATTCAGACAAATATTTGGTTTAACCAATTCAATTTTGGTTGGTTCAATCAACGAATTTGCTTGTTATACGGGCGATTAAAACCTTAGGGATTTAGAGTTTTCTAGAAACTTCAAAACTTTTCCTAAATTTTCTAAATCATTCTAGACTGACTACATCTTCCTGTCTCTTTCAATTTCTTCCCAAATTTTCCATGATCAAATCTTCTAAACTCTTCTATAATCGTCTAAAATCGTCTGGGTTTTCAAGAATCTTTTTTCTGGGTTCTCCTATAATCTTATAAAACCTTAAAGAGTTTTCCAAAGTTCTTCAATATTTTAAAAAATATACTAGACTGTTCCAGAGTCTTTTGAAATTCTCCAGAATATTCTAAACTCAAGAATTCTGCAGAATCCTTTAGAACCCTCTAAAATCTGCAAAAGACTCCCATAATCCCCAAGAATCTTCTAGGCTCTTTTCAAAATCTTCATAAAATTCTTTAGACTTTTCGAAACTCTTTAAAAAAATCTGGAAGAGACTAGAAGGTGTTAGAAGTTTAGGGCGGAATTCAAAAGATTTCTGAGTTTCTAAAGGATTTGAAGCAGTTTAGAGTATTTTGAAGCAGACTGGAATATTTTGTAAAATCCTAATATGTTTTGGGGTGTTTTTGAGGATTTTAGAACCCTGAAAAAGTCTGGATATCTCTGTAAAAGTTTTAAAAAGTCCTGGGCAATTTGAGAAGATTCTAGACAATGCTGAAGGGTTTTCGAAGATTATGGAAGAATCAGGAAATATCTGGTAGATTCTAAAACATTATAATTTTTTTAAACATCAATTTAATTATACAAAATTTTGGAGAATCTAGAGGATTTTGAGGGATGCAGGAAAAACACAAATATCCAAATAACTATTTTTAAATAAACAGTTATAACTCAAATTATTTTTTTCTACAGTGTTCTTAAGTCAGGAATCACAGTCAGTCCCCTAATCCCCTTTTTTCTCCTATTTCCCCTATTCCCCCTTTTCTCCTATTTTTCTCAAAATCTCCTAAAATCCCTTATATTGAGATATTTCTAGTGATGCATTTAATCGAGTCTTTCAAGATCTTGTCTCGATGTTTTCTTGTCATTATCAAGAATTTTGAATAAATTATCGAATGTTAAAATTCAATTATTGAATGTCAATATGTTACCATGGTTCCCTAAACATTTTCACCCTGCTTCATGTTGACAAAATTCTTCTCGAAAAAAACTTCTTGAAAAAAATATAAAAAACATTTGACTGTTCAAGAACCTTGGTTAAAAATATTCTCGAAATTTCGAGCGATATGAAGCAAGATCAAGATTTTCTTGTCTTGAGGTGCATCACTAGATATTTCCCCCTTTTTCCTTTTTTTTCGAAGTTTGTCAAACTTTTTTTCCAAGAAAAAATTGAATTACTTTAAAAAATGGCGATTGCTGTCAACTATCATTAATTTATTTTTTATCATTTAAAAATAAAGTTTTGAATATGGTTTAAAAATTTTGTATCGCTATGTAAAAAGCTTTTAATTTATCTATTACACATTAAAAAATAATACTTAAAATTGATACACTTTAAAATGGTTTGGATTAAATTCAGTAAAATTTGGTCTTAATTCAAGCAATATTGGTTTAAATTTAATACCACATTACCTGAATTTCAGAATTGAGTCTTATATTTAGAATTAATTTTGCCTAAATCCAGACAAATTTAACTGAATTTGAAATAAACTGATATTTAGAGGTTGCTTAAAGCCCATAAAGTTTTACGTGTATTTCCCATGGGGAAAAATATGTTTTTGTAAATTTGCTATAGAATCGTTAATAGTATGTGTTTATTACTGTATCTGGAACGCTTTTCTTGAGAATTAATCGCTGAATACGAATTAATGATTACTTTTTGAATTCATCCCACATAAGTCACTTTTATAGGGTTCCAAAAAAACCCCAAAAGTGCAAAAGTGAGATATCGCGTATTTTTGGCGTTCAATCTTATATTTTTAGCAGTTTTATTCACAAATTGTTTTAATACGTTAGATATTACTTTTTAAAAGTATTTTAATGTTTTAAAAATTATCTAAACAATTTATTACTGTTTATAACTATCATTTCTTTAGAATAAAGCTACAAAATTGCAATTTTTCTACATTTTTCAACTTTTCTTCGACTCTCTAGTTAGAATGAGATAATGATTTTTTAAAATTATCAAAAGTGATTGTTTAAACAATTCATTATTGTTTCTAACAATCCTCTCTTAGAATAGAGCTAGAAAATTGCGGTTATTTCTACATTCTTCAATTTTTCTTCGACTCTCTACTTAGAATGAGATAAGAATGATTGAAAGGTAACAAAAATAATTGTTTAAACAATTTATTATTGTTTAAAACAATCTTCCCTTAGAATAAAGCTAGAAAATTGCGCTTTCTTCCACATTCTTCAACTTTTCTTACACTCTCTAATAAGAATGAGATAATAATTTTTGAAGAGAAACAAAATTAATTGTGTAAACAATTAATTATTGTTTCTACCAAACTTCTCTTAGAATACAGCTAGAGAATTGCGGTTATTTCTACATTTTTCAACTTTTCTTCGACTCTCTAGTTAGAATGAGATAATAATTATTGAAAATAGCAAAAGTAATTGTTTGAATAATTAATTATTGTTTATAACAATCTTCTCTTGGAATAAAGCTAGATGTTATTTCTACATTTTTCAACTTTTTTTTTACTGTTAAGTTATTAAAAAATAATAACCAATAAACATCCACAACCATCATTTTTCAAACTATATATTATTGTCTATTATTATATTTTTTCATGAAATAATTCAGGAAATTGCGGTTTTTTCTAAAATTTTGAAATTTTCTTCGGCTTTTTAGTTATGAACAATCAAATAATTACACATCCACAAGAATCATTGTTTAAATAATAAGAATGCTTAATTCAGAAAAAAATAATGGAATACTTTTTAAATAATGATTTTTTGGTCTGCTTTTATTACTTGTTCATAACTAAAAAGTCGAAGAAAATTTTGAAATTTTAGAAGAAACCGCAAGTTCCTGGATTAATTTTGAAAGAAATATAATAATAAAAATAATATAGTTTGAAAAATGATTTTTGTTGATGATTATTGGTTATTATTTGTTGATAAGTAAAGAGTCGAACAGAAGTTGAAGAATGTAGAACAAACCTTAATTTGCTATCTATATTTTAGGAAAAGATTGTTATAAACAATAATAAATTGTGTAAAAAATTATTTTTGTTAATTTTCATTAAATATTATCTCATTATAACTAGAGAGTCGAAGAAAAGTTGAGGAATGTAGAAAAAAGCGCAATGTTTTAGCTTTATTCTAAGAGAAGATTTTATAATAATAAATTGTTTAAACAATTATTTTTGTTACTTTTCAATCATTCTTATCTCATTCTAAGCAGAGAGTCGAAGAAAAGTTGAAGAATATAGAAAAAACCGCAATTTTCTAGATTTATTCTAAGAGAAGTTGGTTATAAACAATAATTGATTGTACAAACAATCACTTTTGTTAATTTTCAAAAATCATTATCTCATTATAACTAGAGAATCGAAGAAAAGTTGAATAATGTAGAAAAACGGAAATTTTCTAACTTTATCCTAAGAAAAGATAGTTATAATCAATAATCAATTGTTTAAACAATTTTTAAAACATCAAAAGATGTTTGAGAAGTAATTACGTATTACGTATTAAAAATGTATTAAAACGTTTTAAAACGTTACGTATTAAAAACAACTTGTGCAAAAAAAACTGAAAAAAAGATCAAACGCCAAAAATGCGCGATATCTTATTTTTGCACTTATGGGTTTTTTTTTGGGATCCTGTAAAAGTGGCTTATGGGAGTTGAATTTAAAAAGTAGTTATTGATTTGTATTAAGCGATTAATGCGCAAGAAAAGCGTGCAAGATGCAGTAAAATAGATCTAATATTATTAACGATTCTATCGAAAATTTACAAAAACGTCTTTTTGCCCATAGGAAATACACGTAAAACCTTATGGGCTTTGAGCAACCTCTAAATATCAATTGATTTCAAAATAAGAAAATGCGCGTTTACTTTTTTTGGGATCCGAACAAATCTGCAGGTTTGGGTGAGAGATTAAACTTCAAAAAGAAAATTTTGCAATGTATTTTTGGACCACCTTAATACACGTACAAAAATTGCACTTAATTTGTTGTAAATTCTAGATTTGGGAAGGTTTGTCGTCTCTCCTGTAAAATTAGGTTGAATGGACTCAGGTCCGTTTCGTTTTCCCTGGTTCTATTGTCTATAATTTAGTTTCTTCTGTAATTTTGGTCTTCCTTTAAAAGTCCTCTACTTTTAAAAATAAAATCCCACTCTCCCCAATTTAAAAAAAAATAAGGACCATGATCCCTGGAATTAAAACGAGAACTAAGTCCCTCATTTTTTAAGACCCAAGATTACTCTCGCCATATTGCACTGGCCATATACCAACGACAAAACATTCCTTGAGAACTGAACCCGACGACCGCACTAAAGCAATTTGTCGTTTCCCTTTATTGCAACTGCACACCAGAGTCCAACTTTGGTCCGATGGGGTAAAATTATTTTCAGAAGCACTATAGTCAATGTACCATTCGTGTATGCGTCCAGTACTTAGAACACATACACTGGATGTTTGTACATAGGATAGTAGGCAAATAAAAGTCGAGTTTATGCGAGAAAGCTTTCAGAACGAAGATATAAATAGTGGAT
Organism: Euceroptres primus; assembly: GCA_037177015.1. Lineage (NCBI taxonomy): Eukaryota > Metazoa > Arthropoda > Insecta > Hymenoptera > Figitidae > Euceroptres > Euceroptres primus. Next base: position 18,375 of record JBAGKK010319505.1, read on the forward strand.
GACGATGATGGGATCTACCTTAAAAAGCCTGATCTTTTCAGTTTCGTTTTGGATCCATGCCTTTCTTTCATTTTTCTTTTCCTCTATTTTAAGTTTTTTTTATTAATTATCAGACTTGATGAGAATCAAATCAATTCTTTCTTCGACCATCAATGTATATGTGAGGAAGTATTTTTGTTGGTCTTATGGTCTTCAAGTAAAATAAAAAACGAAACTTCTTGAAAGTTCGTTTATTAATTCTGATGTTTCGGTAAAAAATTAAAAGGAGAAGTATAAGAAATCCCTGAATTAAAGGAGAAAAATTGAAGGAAACAAAAACTTTCACTTTTTGGAGTCAGTACATGTCAAAGGAGTAATATGTCGATTTTTTATGTAATTTTTAAAGTATGACTCCAATTTAAAAATAGATATATACAATATCATCCGTAGATAAAAGTCTCATAAAAATTGAAGGGGCTTTTCAATGTGAGACTGCATACCGTCAAACGGGGCAACTTCGGACATTTGGGGTAATTTCGGACAGTTCTAGATTCATCGCTTAAATTACCCAAAGTGGTTTTAATTAGGAAACTGATTCCATATTCTAGTTGGAACCATTTTGAGTAATTTAAAGTATCAATTTAGGGCTGTCCGAATTTACTCCACATGTCCGAAGTTGCCTCGTTTGACGGTATTTGGTTAAAAAAGAATCTGTCTAATGTTTAAGATAACGACGAATATATGACTAAGCAGAAAAATGAAATACATTAAGGTGGTTAATTCATTACAAGGATAAAGGCGAAATCTAAAGAAATCGCAAATGAGGAAAACGCGCCAAAGCAACTGGATTTGACTCAATTAAAGATTATTTGATGATACTTAAATAAATTTTGTTTACATTCATGATTTCTGTCTGTAGATTAGTAGAAATATTATGATATTTGTTTATGAAAAGGGATTCAATAATGCGTCTCTTGTAAGTATTGTTTTCCCTAGCCAGAATTTTAATATTTTTGAAATCGAAATCAAAGTATGAAATGGTTTAAATTCCAACAGTACTGTAATAAACCTGTATTCAAATTACCAACTCTATAATATATTTTGTGTTCAGTAACTCGAGTTTTTAGTCTCCTACCTGTTTTACCAATATAAACTTTTTCACAACATTTACATTTTATAAGATATACGATTCCTGACAAATTTTCTGTATTATCAATATCCTTTTTGTGAAGTAAAAATCTATTAAGAGTGTTTTTATTATTAAAATAACCATTTATGTTAAATTTTTTAATAGTACATTTCGATACGTGTGTGAGAGGTGATTATTTAGCGCACGAGACGTTTTTCGCACGAGCGAAGCG